>CM056058.1:92781468-92979274 GCA_029574335.1 Rana kukunoris | reverse complement strand
CAGCCCTCCATTCCTGTAAGAGATCTGACTGAGGTAATGTCCGCGCAGCCCCTCCATTCCTGTAGAGAAATCTGACTGAGTAATGTCCGCGCAGGCCCTCATCATTCCTGTTATGAGGGATCTATAGATAGTCACAGCTCTGTGATAAGCACTCTGATAACCTTCCTCACTGGCTGTATCAATGTAGCGGAAGATCTAGTATATTAATTATGTATATATATATATATATATATATATATATATATATATATATATATAATAATCAAAAAAAGCTGCCCCCCCTCTCCTTGTGTATTTAACCACTTCATCCCTCTGAAGATTTACCCCCTCCCTAATGACAAGCCATTTTTTGCAATATGGCACTGCGTCACTTTAACTGACAATTGCGCGGAGATGGGTCATGGGAAGCAGTTTGCTAATGTTTAACTGTTCACCTTCTGCTGTTTTATTTTATGCAGCCGTACAACAGGATCATAGTAAAATTATACTGAATTAAATATACTGAATTAAAGGAAAAATGACCTGCTTTTGATTTGAAATTAGAATTATTATGTGAACTCCTGACAATTAACATGTAACCCATTCCTGATAATATACATATAATTTTTTTTTTTACATGTGAATATTGTTTATAAATATACATAGGACTATATTAACCCTATTTCTTATAATATGCATATCATTATTTTTCTACATTGGGGATTATGGATGGAATATTGGTTATAAATATACATAGGGACAGGGCCCGGCGTGCTACCAATAGGCGATGGCCTAGAGCGCACATCAGTAGGGAGCGGCATGCTGGCTGCGTGAGGTGAGTGAGCAGTGGGGTGTTTAACTTGTGCTGCTTTTTGTGCAAACTGCGCTCGCACCAGCACTGCTAGGTCCCAGCGCTACTGCAGAGTATCACTGCTGAAGAGAGCGAGGGGGTTGAGGGGGGGTTCATGTGCAGAGAGGACAGTGAACCTGTAGAACAGCCTGTCTGGGTGTTCTCTCCTCTCCTGTGTGATTCCTCCTTCCCCCGCTGCAGCTCTCATCCAGCAGGTAGAGAAGACACAATGTCCGAGCAGAAGGCAGGAGCTTGTCAAACTTTTTAAGTTAAAAAGCCTGTGATTGGTTGCTAAGGGCGGTCCTAGCAACAAATCATCTCTGTTAAATGGACAGTTGAACATCTGCCGCCCTCTGCTCGGACATGCCATGCTCTGTCTTCTACCTGCTGTGTGAGGTAAGGGGCAGCTGTGTGGAGGAGACTATTATACAGGGAGGGGGCAGCTGTGGAGGAGACTATTATACAGGGAGGGGGCAGCTGTGTGGAGGAGACTATTATACAGGGAGGGGGCAGCTGTGTGGAGGAGACTATTATACAGGGAGGGGGCAGCTGTGTGGAGGATGACTATTATACAGGGAGGGGGCAGCTGTGTGGAGGAGACTATTATACAGGGAGGGGCAGCTGTGTGGGAGGAGACTATTATACAGGGAGGGGGCAGCTGTGTGGAGGAGACTGAGGTTCAAGGAATAGGCGGAGACACTGATGTAATGGGGGGGGAAAGAGGTAATTGATGACAGACATTGGGGAACTTGGTTGCAAAGAGGTCTGTGATGTAAAGTAGGCACTGTATTGCAAAGGGTTGCTGTATTGCCACTCTTTGTCTTCAGGCCGGTGATGTAAAATTTCATCGGACCTATGAAAAACCTCGGACCCGCGTCACTTCCGGTGGCTCGTACGTCAGAGCACAGCTGATCGCAGGTCCACGGCGCATGCGCTGCGCATGCGCCGACGCCTTTTTTTGTTCATGGAAAATCCTCGACTCGGCTGGGTCGGGTGGGCGGAGCTGGATTCTCCAATTACAACACCGCCAGCACCGCCTCCAGCCCCGTCCCTAAGCATACGGCTTATTGAGGTCTGAGAAAATATTGACTCGGATGGGCGGGCGGAGGCGGTAGCAACATTCTGAATGACATTATCTCCAGCACCGCCTCCAGCCCCGTCCCTAAGCACAGGCTTATTGAAATCCATGAAAAACATAGACTCCGGGTGGGCGGTGGAGGCTTATAAACCATCAATAGCCATCCATGTATAATAACATGTTACATACTTTTTTTCGACGTTGCGCGGGTGTGCGCAATATAATGTAAGATGTTATTATACATGGATGGCTATTGATGCTTTAAAAGCCTCCACCCGTCGTCTATGTTTTTCATGGATTTCAATAAGCCTGTGCTTAGGGACGGGCTGGGGCTGGAGGCGGTGCTGTAGATAATGTCATTCAGAATGTTGCTCCGCCTCCGCCCGCCCATCCGAGTCTATATTTTTCTTGGACCTGATTAAGCCTATGCTTAGGGACGGGGCTGGAGCGGTGCTGGCGGTGATGTAATTGAGAATCCAGCTCCGCCTCCGCCCCCCACCCACCCGAGAGTCGAGATTTTCATAGACGAAAAAGACGTCTGCGCATGCGCCGCGCATGCTCTGTGAACCCGTGATCAGCTGTGCTCTGACGTACGAGCACCGGAAGTGATGCGGTCCGATTTTTTTCATAGGTCCGATGAAATTTTACATCACCGGTTCCAGAGCCCGCAGGTGGCTGAGAAATAGGTGGAGAGGTGACATAAAAATGGGGGGCGGCAAAATTAGGTTTTGCCTAGGGTGTCAAAAAACCTTGCACCAGCCCTGCATAGGGATATATAAAATCAATTTCTGATAATAATATGCATATCATTTTTTTTCGACATGGGGATTATGGGTGGAATATTGTAGTTGAACATACCTAGGAACATATTTAACCTATTTCTGATAAGAATATACATATAATTATATTGTTCTACGTGTGGAATATCATAGTTAACCACTTGCCTACTGTACACCTACACCCCCTTCCTGCCCAGACGAAATTTAAGCTTCCGGCACTGCGTCGCTTTAACTGACAATTGCGCGGATATCGTGTGGCGACGTGGCTCCCAAACAAAATTGGCGTCCTTTTTTTCCCACAAATAGAGCTTTCTTTTGGTGGTATTTGATCACCTCTGCGGTTTTTATTTTTTTACGCTATAAACAAAAAAAGAGCGTCAATTTTGAAAAAAATGCAATATTTTTTACTTTTTGCTATAATAACCCCAAAAATATATAAAAAAAAAATATTTTTTCCTCAGTTTAGGCCCGATATGTATTCTTCTACATATTTTTTTAAAAAAAATAATACAATAAGCGTTTATCGATTGGTTTGCGCAAAATTTATAGTGTTACAAAAAATAGGGGATAGTTATATGTTTTTTTTTTTTTTTTTTTTTTTTTTACTATTAAAGGCGGCCATCTGTGATTTTTATTTGTGACTTTGTTCGCGACGACGTTATGGCGGACACTTCGGACACTTTTTGACATTTTTGGGACCATTTACATTTATACAGTGAACAATGCTATAAATATGCATTGATTACTGTATAAATGTGACTGGAAGTGAAGGGGTTAACCACTAGGGGCGGGGAAGGGGTTAAATGTGTGTCCTATGAGTGTTCTAACTGTAGGGGGAGGGGGGGTGACTGGGGGAGGTGACCGATTGTGTCCCTATGTACAAGGGACACAACCGCTCTCCTCTCTCCCTGACAGGGACGTGGAGCTCTTGTGTTTACACACAGAGCTCCACGTCCCCGCTCAGTTACTGGGCAATCGCGTGTGCCCGGCGACAATCGTTGCTGCCGGGCACTCGCACGGGATCCCCCGCAGAGTGGCGGGTGCGCGCCGCCGCGCGGCGGCTTTAAAAAGACATCACGTCATATGACGTGATGTCAGAACAATGGAGTCCTCCGCCCACCGTCATTTGGCGGTGGACAGGTGGTTAAACATATCATTAAAAATATTGAATCTGTTTCTAATAAGATATGTGTTTTTTGGGGCAGAATACCATGATTACACTTACCAGACACCATTTTTAACCTGTTTATGATATGAATATGGTTATATATATTTTTATGCATGGGGATTATGGGTGAAAAATAATTGTTACAAATTCAAAGTAATATTTTCATCCCATTTCTGATATGAATATTGGTTTAATTATTCTACATTGGAATTGCTGGTGGAACACCATAGTTACACTTGAAAATGAACACATTTGATTTTTCTTTATACATTTTTATCTGGAATAAATATATATTGATCCTCTATATTCCCTCCTTCTTTCCTTTTTGGATTGAGTATTGCTACTAGGAATATACAGAAACTTGATGGGTCCCTTGCTAAGGTTTGTTAACTAATTGCCGACCAGCCGCAGCAGTTATACAGCGGCAGGTCGGCTCGGCTGGGCGAGATCACGTAGCTATACGTCGTCTTGCCGTTTAGCCCCTGACGCCGGCGAGCGTGTGCGATCACCGCCGGGCACCCACGATTGCTTGTTGCAGAGCGAGAACCGGGAGCTGTGTGTGTAAACACACAGCTCCCGGTCCTCTCAGGGGGAGAAATGCCTGATCTTCTGTTCATACAATGTATTAACAGCGATCAGTCATTCATTTCCCTCCATTCCACACCCCCACCCCCCCTTCAGTTTGAACACACCCAGGAGCATACTTAACCCCTTTTTTGCCCCTAGTGTTAACCCCTTCCCTGCCCGTGGCATTTTTATAGTAATCAATGCATTTTTATAACACTGATTGCTAAAAAAAATGCCAATGGTCCCAAAAATGTGTCAAGTGTTCGAAGTGTCCGCCATAATGTTCGCAGTACCATATAAAAATCACTGATCGCTGCCATTACTAGAAAAATAAAATATTAATAAAAATGCCATAAAACTATCCCCTATTTTGTAAACGCTATAACTTTTGGGCAAACCAATCAATAAATGCTTATTGCGTTTTTTTGTTTTTTTTTCGAAAAATATGTAGAAAAATACGTATCGGCCTAAACTGAGAAACATTTATTTTATATATTTTTGGGGGATATTTATTATAGCAAAAAGTAAAAAATATTCATTTTTTCTGAATTGTCGCTCTATTTTTGTTTATAGCGCAAAAACTAAAAAATGCAGAGGTGATCAAATACCACCAAAAGAAAGCTCTATTTGGGGGGGGAAAAAGATCGCCAATTTTGTTTGGGAGCCATGTCGCAAGACCACGCAATTGTCAGTTAAAGCAATGTAGTGCCGAATCGCAAAAATGGGCCCGGTCATTGAACAGCAATATGGTCCAGGGCTGAAGTGGTTAACTGAGAATTTACTGGTTAAGAAAATATGAGTTAGCATTTTAATCACCCACATCATGGACCATTATGTTTTCTTGAATTATTGCCACCCGACAGCCGACGTCAAGACAACCGTGATTGCCAAATTTAATAATTGTCTGGAGCGCCCGCCGGAGACTCCCATTGCTATCGACAGGGTACACAGGACCCTCGGACCTAGAGGTCCAGCAGAAGACAGACCTAGAGATGTCCTTTGTTTTCTACACAATTATTCTGTAAAGGAGGACATTCTTCAGCGTGCCTGGCACAGAGTACAATTGGACTTTGACGGGGCTCAAATTACACTTCCCCAATGTGTCCAGGAGGATCCTCCAGATGTGCCGCTGTATGAAGTCTCTGCTGGAGAAACTCGTCGACCAGGGGATCACCTACAATTGGGGGCACCCCTTTCACCTAATCGCACATAAGGGAGTCTGCTCGTACACCCTTTGTCAGCTGGCAGATGTTCCTGCTTTCTTCAGCTCCCTTGAGCTACCCCCTGTGTCGCTACCTAACTGGCTGGCGTTTGTTCTTCCAGCGTGCGATAATAACCCTGCAGTAAACCCATCTGGCAGACCTCAACGGTCCCGGTGCAATTGTCGCTCCCAGCGCAGAAGATCACACTGGCTCCTCTGGATAATGTGCCTTAACCACTTCCTTACTGGGCACTTATAACCCTTCCTGACCAGGTGAAATTTCAGCTTCTGGCACTGCGCCGCTTTAACTGACAATTGCGCGGTCGTGCGACGTGGCTCCCAAAGAAAATTGGCGTCCTTTTTTCCCACAAATAGAGCTTTCTTTTGGTGGTATTTAATCATCTCTGCGGTTTTTATTTTTTGCGCTATAAACAAAAAAAGAGCGACAATTTTGAAAAAAAGACAATATTTTTTACTTGTTACTATAATAAATAGCCCATTTAAAAAAAAATAAAATAAAAAACATTCTCAGTTTAGGCCGATACGTATTATTCTACATATTTTTGGTAAAAAAAAAAAATCGCAATAAGCGACTGGTTTGCACAAAAGTTATAGCGCATACAAAATAGGGGACAGAATTTATTAATTTTTATAATTTTTTTTTTTACTAGTAATGGCGGCGATCTGCGATTTTTATTGGGACTGCGACGTTATGGTGGACACATCGGACACTTTTGACACATTTTTGGCGCCATTCACATTTATACTGAGATCAGTGCTATAAAAATGCACCAATTACTGTATAAATGTGACTGGCAGTGAAGGGGTTAACACTAGGGGGGCATGGAAGGGGTTAAATGTATTCTGGGTGTGTTCTAACTGTTTGGGGGGAGGGGGGTGACTGGGGGAGGTGACCGATGCTGTGTCCCTATGTACAAGAGACACAGATTGGTCACCTCACTCCCTGACAGGACATGGATCTCTGTGTTTACACACAGAGATCCATGTCTTGTCCCTGTAACCGCCGATTGCGAGTGCCTGGCGGACATCGCGGCCGCCGGGCACGCGCATCGGCATCTCAGGAATGCAGCGGGCACGCACGCGCCCTCTAGTGGCCATTAAAAGCACAGGGCGCATATATGCGCCCTGTCAGAGATTCAGGACAGCCCGACGGCCGCAAATATTCGTACGGCCGTCGGGAAGTGGTTAAAGAGTTTTAGAGAGATTTTCTTTGTTTTCCTGCAAAGGTAAAGCATAATGGGCTACTAGGCATTGCAAGCCTGTGATGCCCCGATTTCCTCACCGTCCATCTTCCTTCCAGGTTCCCGGACTCCGGCTTTGTGACTGGATGGAGGTGCATGACGTCACTTCTGCACATGCGCCTGGGAGACGCCAGTCACGGCATGACGTTTACTGGAAACAGCACGCCTTGACCATTCTAAAGTGTGCATGCGCTGAATACATCGGCACATGTGCAGTAGAAATCCTCATATGGGGAATTGTAAAAATGTTTTTTTTTTTTTTTTGTTTGAGATATTTACAGCACCTACAGGTAAACCTTAATCTAGGCTTACCTGTAGGGGAAAGTGTGTTGTAAGGGTTCACAACTACTTTAAGCCCTCGCTGTTTGAAAGGCCTACCCCAAGTTTTGGAAACTCTCCCCATGTGTAAATCCTGCACCACATTACATTAAAGTGGCCGCTTTTGCTGTTAACTCATGAGCTTGGTTACCCTCCTCCTGAGGTGATCTTAAGCTCTCCTAGACTGCCTGTCACGGGTCCCCTGGTCTTAACCCCCCCATGGGAAGCCCTCAGGGGGGCTTTGTTTTGGGACTATTTTATCTGGCGGATGGGGAGGTCATGTTGACTCACTGGGCAGTGTCACATGGAGAGGCACACTGAGAGCCATTGGACCCAGATGAGCACCGTCTAGGTGCTCATCTGAGGGCCCCTCGCCCAAATGGTTCCCCACTTGCCCTACGGGTTTGAAATGCATCGGGACAATGTCTCCCCGGCTTTGATTAGCGCCGCGCTGTCTTCCTAGCGGCCTCTGCACGTTGGAGCTCATCTTTACTAGGGAGGTGTTTCTAACTGTGGGGAGAGGGGACTGACTGGGAGTAGTGAGCGATTGCTGTTCCTAATCACTAGGAAAAGCAGATCTCTGTACTACCTGTTTGTTTACATTGACAGCTCCCCATTCTGGCTCTCTTTAGAGCGATTGCGGGGGACCGGTGGACATGGGCTCCCTCACCGTGCATCGGGCACGTGCGCCTGCTATAGCTCTTAGAGGAGCTGACGTACAACGATTTGCGGCAACGAGCCTACCTGCCACAGTATGATGATGTCAACTGGTTAAAGCCGGGTTCCGGGCATTTTTTTTTTCAAGCTAAAATTAATCGCAAAGAATAGCTCTCTAATCTTTCCAGAAATCATTGCAAACACTTGCCTTATATCCTCCAGCATATGTGTGGGCATGTGAAGTCCAGTTCCTTTTTTATTCCTGGTTTTCAGGGAGAGGCGCATGCTGGGCGATTTTTGGGCACAGTAATGCCCAGAGACTCCTTGGAAAAGTGTAATTTCCCAGGAGGCAATGGGGTCTTAAAACAGGAAGTTGAACCACCTAGGAACAGGAACTAGGCAGAAATCTGCCTAGTAATAGCCAGATAGAAGTAAAGGCAAGCTGTTAATGGAAAGTTAATTTTTAGGGCGGAACTCCGCTTTTTTAAAGCATAATTTTAAAGTGGAGCACCACCCATTTTTTTATGTTTGTTTGTGCTGCATGCCCTAATCTCATAATGTTCAGAATGGACAATTTGTTTTTTTTTGTTTTTTTTTGTTGCTTGTAAATACCTTATTTTGTAGTCCTTCATTACTTCCTTATTAGCCTAGGCCAGGGATATGCAATTAGCGGACCTCCAGCTGTTGCAAAACTACAAGTCCCATCATGCCTCTGGGTGTCATGCTTGTGACTGTCAGTCTTGCTATGCATCATGGGACTTGTAATTTTACAACAGCTGGAGGTCCGCTAATTGCATATTCCTGGCCTAGGCTATTAAGTCACAAGGCTATTTGCAAGGGTTTCTGGGATAGGCATCATGTTTCCCAGTAGTCCTTGCAAACCTGACTGAAACCTATTACATTGCTTGTGCAGCACTGAGCATGTGCTGCACAAGCAATGTAATAGGTTTCAGTCAGGTTTACAAAGACTACTGGCTTCATAATGCTCACACTTAAGATGGCCACGGTCTATTTCTAGATTATAAACTAAATAAACTAAATGTTGTAACAACCTAACAAAATGGACCTTAGTTTACAGACTAACTTTACTAGAATACATTAGGCTTGTGTATTACAGGGGTATTTCGATTTAAAAAGTGAAATTGTGGGTGGAACTCCCCTTTAAAGCTGCTGACTTTTAACCACTTCCCTACCGCAGTATGCTAATATGATGGTGGCAGGTACCCTTTGGCCTCTCTGTGCCGCCGTCATATGATCTATCGTTTCCCGGAGCCCACGTGTGTCTCCCCTCCTCCCCATCACTCTGCACCCGACGCACGATTGCCCGTGAACACAGTAAGACCGTGGATCTGTGTGTAAACACACGGATCCACGTCCTGTCAGAGGTGAGACCGATTTGGTCTGATCTAGGTAAAGAGCCTCTAACAGAGCCTTTTACCAAGTGATCAGCTGTGTCACGGTGTAAACAGGAAGAGTCATGAACCGGCTTTTCCTCTATCGCGTCTGATGAATGTGAGTAGAGGATAGAGGAGGGCTGCTCTCCTGACGGGGGTCTGCACAGGACCACCAGGTATGCCAATCAGTGCTCATAAATGGTGCCCATCAGTAATGCCTGCCTGTGTGTCCTTGTCAGTGATGCCCACCAGTGCCACCATCGTTTTTTTTAATTGGTTTATAGCGCAAAAAAATAAAAGCCGCAGAGGTGACCACATCCCACAAATAAAGCTTTCCTTTGGTGGTAACAAAATAAAAACTTTGTATGGGTACAGTGTAGCATGACCGCACAATTGTCATTGGAAAGGCGAAGGCACTGGAAATTGGCTTGAAAAGAGAGGTTGTTTTTGTTTACCTTTCTTTAAAACGTTTTGCCGAATAATATATATATATATATATATATATATGCTACTGACTTTGAAAATAAGGACAAGTACCTGTCCAGGGCACCCGCAATGTCCTCACACAAAGCCGACCTGCCGCCATCTTCAGTAAGGGAATCGGGAAGTGAAGCTTTACAGCCTGGTTCCCTACTGTGCATGCACGAAATGTGCTGTGCTTCCTCTCTGGTGTCTGCTGCCTTCTGGGACCTGTGTCTCCCAGTAGACAGCTGGGGGACAGAGGCTGGGCCCTGACATGGCGTAGATCGTCGTGGATCTTGTAGCGATCTATCACCGGAAGTTGGAGCAAATGCCTTCATTAAACCTGTATCTGTGCCCCCCCCCCCCCCCCGAAAAGGTGCTAAATATTTTGGGTGGAACTTCGCTTTCAAAGGATAGTTCACCTTTACAAGAAACCTGCCTATACAGGTAAGGGATGTTTGTAGATGAAATCAATCTGTGCAGCTCTGACTTAAGAGGAATAATACCCTTGCATCAGGTGAAGGCTATTTACATACCTTATGAAGCCTGACTGGAATACTCCCAGGACGTTGCTGTGTGAGGCCCAGTTATCACTGCTTATCCCCACCATCACAGGAGTGAGCTCAGTCTCTGATTCAAACCCCCTTCACATATTTTCTCTCCTGATGCAGTAGTTCTGAGTTCAGCATTTGAGAACTCACTCCTTTGATGATGGAGGTGAGCAGTGATGACTAGGCCTGACTCGGCAATGTCCTGGGAGTATTCCAGTCAGGCTTCATAAGGTATGTAAATGGCCTCCACCTAGTGTGTCCCTTATCTGCACATGCAGTTTTGTAGTAAATGTGTTTTTTTATTTTTATTTTTTTATAGTTATTATAAATGATCAACTTGTAAAACAACCCATTCAGTTTAAAATAAAAACGAAATGCAAAACATTTGTGAAAAGATAGATTTTTTATTTTTTATAAACTATTACATTCCCTCTGTTCTCGGCTGCATAAGAGCTGGGGGAGGAGAAGCAGGAGGACAATGAGCTTCCCAGTGAATGGCTGTGCAGCTGGGGCATGTCAGGACAAGTCTGACATTATTACAGTGATCAGTGCTAAAAATAGTAACTGTCATTGTACTAATTGCACAGAAGGGGTTAACATCAGGGGCGATCAAGAGGTTAAATGTGTTCCATGTTTGTTTTCTAACTGTATGGAGGACTGTGTGACGGGAGAAACGCACACAGATCCTATCGTTCTGCTATGCAAGAAGACAGATCTGTGATCTCCCCGCTCAGAATGGAGATTTGCCTTGTTTACACAGACAGATACCCGTTCTGTCACTGAGGGGAACGATAATTGGCTCCCCACTGGCCAATGGAAGCGTGCCACAAAAGTGAGTTCACGAGCCGACGTAGTACAGCTACGGCGATTTGCGGGATACAGCCACCTTGCTGCACTATGACGGCTGGTCAGCAACCGGTTAAATATGTCTGGTTTATTAGGGGGGGGGAGCCAAATGTTTACAAACACTTAAACATTTTAGGCCCCAAGATTGCATACAATCATGTAAGCACACCTCCTAAAGAATAAAATTGGGGTAGTTTTAATTTTACGTTGCACGATATTGGTGTATTTTATTGCTGTGTACACACGGTCGTTTTTTTGTCTTGTAAAAAAACGTTGTTTTTTTCTCATGAAAAACGTTTTTCAAACTTCATTTTAAAAAACGACGTTGCCTACACACCATCGTTTTCTGAAAATGCTCTTGCAAAGCGTGGTTCCGTACAACACGTACGACGGTGCTCTGTTCCATTCGAGCTCGCGTCATAACTTGCTTCTGAGCATGCGTGGGTTTAAAAACGTCGTTTTAGCCCACACTCTAACATTTTATGACACAAACGACTTTTTGAAAAACGACATAAAAAATTGAAGCGTGTTTTCAGAAGACAAAAAACAGCGTAAAGCCCACACACGATCATTTTAAATGACGTTTTTTAAAACGTTTTATTTCATCACAAAAAATGACCGTGTGCATTAAGCAGAGCGTCACCTAAAAGTGAGTGGCCTAGACAGGTCTCAGGATGGCCTTGTTCATATAGGGGTTTGTTTGTTTTTTGTGTGTTGAGGCTTTGTGAGACATCTTGCATCATAGTCTTGTGTTTTTCTTGTTATGGAAGGAAGATGTACAGGATCTTTAAATAGCTTTTATGTACAAATAGCTTCATATTGAATTACAGAAAACAGCTGAGAATTCACTGGTATCTTTTTTTTTTTCCAGGTAATATTTTCCTCCATATGACATACTTTTTACACGTTTCTCTGTGAAACATATATGCCAAGGGATGTAATATATATATATATATATTTGTGCTGTAGTGTACATAGATTTGCAAAACAATTGGATAAAGTAATATTCCTGAACTTTGTTTTGTTATTGCAGAATATATCACCTCATGCTAAATTTTATTTGACAGCTCCAATTGCTGGTGTTCTTTTGCATAGGGCAGATCATCGGATAATACCTCAGACGAGATCTGTGCAGGACTTAACGTCACTCCAGCTGATCTCCCGATCAGCTGGTATGATGTCAACAGTGCGCATGTGCACATCGTTGGAGGCGCTTTGGATTAATAGTTCAAAGAATATAATAAAATATTAGGAAATTTTAAAGATTCCTCTAGAACCATTAACACTACTACCTATTCATTTTTAGCCGCGCTCAAGTCATATTTATTAACTCTTGGGTTATAGTCACATGGCTGCATGTTGGGAACGCCTGCAAAATTGCATGTTTTTGGGTTCGGGGGCTTCTATCCCCATGTTTCTCTCGGTTCATTGCAACAGGGAGATGATAGTCACCGCTCCAAGAAGGCCCCTTTCAGATGTCCGCTCGTCCGTTTTTACAAGTCCGTAAACGGACTTGTAATGGGCCCCTATGGAATCGCGTCCATTAGCAGGTGATGCATCCGCTAACGTCCGCCAACGTTTCGGACAAAAGAAAACACTATTTTTCTTCCGTCCGGCGGAACGGATCGGATGAATACGGACAGACGGTCCGTATTCATCCGTTTCCCCATAGGGGAGAGCGGAGGAAAGACAGGGCTGTCCCTGCACAGTGTGCGCGGACCTCCCTGTCCACCGACGGCTGGGCGGGGATTTACGGATGATCCCTGCTGAGCCGACGGACACACACGGAGCGGACTGGAAAACGGACCGCTCTGTGTGAAAGGACCCTAAGGCCGCGTACACACGACCCAGAACCTCGACGGGCAGAACACATCGTTCCGCCCGTCGAGGTTCTCTCCCGGCCGTCGGATTCGGCGACCCGCCCGTCGGGAATGGCAACCAGCCATTCTTCCAGGCGGGCCGTCGAGGAAATAGAGAGCGTGCTCTCTATTTCGGCTCGACGGGCTTCCCGACGGGAAGCTCGCCGAGACCGTACACACGGCCGAGGTCCTCAGCGAGGTTCTCGCTGATTTTCAGCGAGAACCTCGGCCGTGTGTACGGCGCCTAAGGTATATGGATGGTTCCGTTTCATCTCAGAGAAACCCAGGTGCCGGAAATGCACAAAGCAAATACCCCCGATACCTAAATAGAATACTCCCAACCCCGCTGCATACCGCAAAGCTGCCGCGTTAACCCCGTGCATTACAGCGCCGCACTATACAGGCATCTTCCGTTTGAATACTCCTAATCCCCGCCACGCCATGCATAGACACTCCCCTTCTCGGGATTGGACGGATCTGTCCGATCCTGAGCAAGGGGGAGTGTCTATGCATGGATCCGTCCAATCCCGAGAAGGGGAGTGTCTATGCATGGTGCGGATTAGGAGTAATCAAACGGAAGATGCCTGTATAGTGCGGCGCTGTAATGCACGGGGTTAACGCAGCAGCGGTGGCATCGGCATCATCTGCCACTAGGTATGGGGGACATGACATGGCTGCATGTGTGGGGGACATGACATGGCTGCATGTGTGGGGGACATGACATGGCTGCATATGTGGGGGACATGACATGGCTGCATATGTGGGGGACATGACATGGCTGCATATGTGGGGGACATCACATGGCTGCATTTGGGGATACATTTAAAAAAAAGTATCGGTATTCGGTATCGGCGAGTACATGAAAAAAGTATCGGTACTTGTACTCGGTCCTAAAAAAGAGGCATCGGGACAACCCTAATGTAAATTAGTGTGTATGCCTTTGTGTGTATGGCCTTAAACCTGAGTCCCACCAACGAATTGAACTTCCGCTTTAAGTATTGGTGACCCCCTGACATGCCACACTTGGCGTATCATTTTTTTTTTGTACCTGTTTTTGCAGGCACCCAGCTCCCAATTCCTCCCCTGGCTCTGGAAGAAAGATCACCTCTCTCCCTGCAATCTTCTGGGACACGTCACAGAAGATTGCTCGGCCATTCACAGCGTGCAGTGCGGCTCACGCATGCGTGCCTGGCTATGAATCCTCAGCCGGGCACCCACAGTTAGAATGCTGGTGCCACGAAGAGGAGCGGGGCTTCGTGCATCCGCATCGCTGGACCATGTGACAGGCAAGTGTCTGATTATTAAAAGTCAGCAGATACAAAAAGTGTAGCTGCTGACTTTTAATAATCTGCTGACTTTTAAATAGGTGGAACTCTGCTTTAAGAGAAGTATGGCCTAAGATTGGCTCCGCTCTCTACAGGAGAAAAAAAATCGGACACAATTTAAAAGGCCCCTCCCTTACTTCTGACCCTCAGTTGTTTTGTGTTTTCACACCCTCCATGAGTGCACACCAAAACTTTTATTTTTTTTAACTGGTAACTGTGATTGGCCCCCCTACTACTCTTTTGGTATATGGCTAGACGAAGGGTCCTTTCACACGGAGTGGACCGTTTTTCGGTCCGCTCAGTGTGTCCGTCGGCTCAGCGGGGGGGTCTCAGCTGAGCTGTCGGGCGGACAGGGCGGTCCCCGCACACTGCAGGAACCGCCCTGTCTCTCCTCTGCTATCCCCTTTGGGGAATCGGATGAAAACGGACCGCTTGTCCGTATTCATCCAATCCGTTCCACCGGACGGAAGAAAAATAGGGTTTTCTTCCGTCCGAAAAACCGGATCCAGACGGACGCGGATCATTGCGGACGTTAACGGATGCATCATCCGCTAATGGACGCGACCCCATAGGCGTCCATTACAAGTCCGTAAACGGACGTGTAAAAACGGACGAACGGAGGCGGACGTGTGAAAGGACCCTAAGGCTATATTCACACCAGTCTGGCTAGCTCGTCTACGTCCCCTTTTGCCAGGCTGCATTCTGGGATAAAGATGGATATGAATGGGGGGGGGGGGGCGTTTGTTTTTTTTCACAATTTTTAATTGCTGGCAATAGGTTTTATATTATATTTTTTTTATTTCTGTTTATTAGGACTCTCCTGAGGTCTGATCTTAAATCCACTAATGGCTACTAATCCTGACGAACCACTGAATCCTGAATGGTATGCATTGTCATTTTTTTAATAACCCCCCCCCCCCACTTCTTCATCCTTTAGTCTTTGTACAACAAATGATTGCAGTTCTGTTGTTTTGGTTAAAAAAAACTACTACGTACAACTAACCAAAAGGAATGCTGCAAACGTGATCTCTTACTATAAGATATTTGAATTCTGTACAAATAATGTGCTGTGCTTTCTCTGAAAAATTGTCAGGTTCTCTTTAAAGTTAATATACCTGACAGAATTAACCAAAGTACAAACTAAAACTGTCCATAGGATCATATGATGCAGTGGATATAAAAAGTCTACACACCCCCTCTTCTTTTCTTTTTTTTTTGATACAGTGGAAACTTGGTTAACTAGTAACGTGGTTTGCAAGTGTTGTCGTGCAAAACGAGCAGGATTCAAGCCAATGGTGTGTGCAGTACTGCGTTTGGCCAGAGGTGCAGGGGCGCCGCTGACACGGTTTTGAGCCATTCGGAAACACTCAGTTTCCGAGTTTAGCCGAGTATTTCCCAGGATCTCCGGTGCCCCCACATCTCTGGCCACATGCGGTATTTCATGTAATAGAAGTCCATGCGGAACAAATGATCTTTGTTTCCTTTGACTTCTATGGGAAAACTTGCTTTGATATGCAAGTGCTTTGGATTGCAAGCATTCTCCTGGAACGTATTATGCTCATAATCCAAGGTTCCACTGTATTAGAAGAATGTCTAACATGAATCACTTTAAAAAAAAATTCCACCTTTTTATTGTGACCTATAATCTGTACAATTCCACTGAAAAAACTTTATGAAACAAAAAAACTAACTGAAATTGTTTGGCAGGAGAGAAAATAAAAACGTGGATGCGTAAGTGTACATGCCCTCTGATAATTAGGGATGTGGTTTGTTTCAGAATAAACCAATCACATTAAAACTGGTGTTAAATAGTAGTACACACCTGTTACCAATGAAAGTGACTGATTAAGCCCATCTGTTTCGAATAGGATTTGGTTCTTACAGCAAAAGCCATGATCTGCTTTCTATGTGGGCACTTGTATGGGCTCGATCATGAGCCCCCCTGTCTTTGTCTACTGACACAGACAGCGGCAGCGGGGCTCGCCCAGCTCCCTCGTCACTAGCTTTGATTGGCTGCATCAGGAGCCCAAAACACTTTTTTTTTTCTCAAGACGTCTTCCAGGACGGCACCCTGAGAGATGACTGGCTCTTCTGACAGGAAACACAATCAAAAAGAGGTTTAAAAACCCCGCCCCTCCCTGTGCTCCTCAGTTCTTGATTGTGTTTCTCCACAGTGAAACGATTTTTTATTTTCCTGACCTAAGGCCTGGGGCTGGTGGTCTCCCCCCCGGGAACCAGACCGCAGGCACTGCGTAGCCTTTGGGTCCGGTCGGATGCTTCATCTCCCCGGGGGGCCCTTCTTACTCGGGGCCACCAGAAGAAGATGCAGCAAGGAATTCCCTCTAAATACTGGTGTCTCCTGGGGATAGTGGCTATCCTGGAGCACCAGAGGGCTAGAAACCTCTCTCTCGCCGAGCCTTTCCCCCTTACCTTGGAGGTTTGTGGCTAGGCTCTCTCCGGGCACCGTGGGTCCCTGGCTGCCGGGGTCGGTGGGTGCTGTCCATTCGGAGGTACATCCTAGAGTTTGAAAATGGCGCCGGATCCGGCGGCTGGGCGTCTCGGTCGGCGCGATGTCACACGTACCCGCGTCACTTCCGGTTTTGGCGCCGTAAAGATGGCGGCTCCCATCGGCGTTGGTGCGCTAGTAGAGCTCATGTTTGGGCCCGGAGACACAGCACACACAGCAGTGAGAGAGAGAAGCGCCCGTTCCCTCCGCGGCATGGAGCGAGAGGACCGGCCATCAATGGCCACAGCTGCGGTAGAAGCCACTGGGGGTGAGTCTTCTACTTTCCTGCACTGGGGACATGGGGGGCTGGGACCCTGACTGTTATTTCCCCTGTGTAATTTTTGTGCTGACCACTTGTGTGTTCCTTTTCCTAGGGGAGGACATCACTGCCCAGGGGGGTGCTAGCCGCTCTTCAAAAGAGACTAGTAGTTTTAAAAGATGCGGTTATTGCAACACAGAGTTACCCCCAGGTTGTTCTAAACCCTTCTGTGCCAAATGCATCCAGAAGTTAGCTGGGAAAGAAACCTCTCAAATCATGAAAGGATTTCTAGAGGTTGTCTCAAATGCTCTCTACCCTTAAGGATTTACAGGGGTCTCTTAAGAGCAGGGAAGTGGAACCCTCCACCGCAGGGACCTCTTCTCAGGAGAGTTACTCTTCCCCTCAATTTTTCCGGGTGCCTCAGGAATCTCGGGGGTCCTTATTATCTGACTCCGAGGACTCAGAAATTCCCCCTCAGCGGGAGGATCAGGCTGATAGCCAGGAAGAGGATGAGGATGCAAAGTCGGGCAGGTTTATTCTGCTGAGGAGATGGGAAACCTCCTTGGGGCAATCTATGTCTCTGAGGATATTCCCCAGCCTGCGGAGCAAATTTCCATCCAGGATAAATTGTATCAGGGGTTAGTTAAGCCTCAGCCTAAAACTATCCCAGTGCACCAGTCCCTCAAGGACATCATTCTTAAAGAATGGGCCGAACCAGAGAAAAAACTGGTAAAGTTTAGGACTTGGAAACAGCGGTGTCCTTTTAAAGAGGAAGAGGAGTCTAGATTTTTGAAGACACCTAGACGAGACACCCCTCTTGCACAGGTTTCCTAACAATCCGACCTTTCCTTTGAGGACGCAGGCAACCTGAAGGATCCCATGGATTGGTGGGCCGAGACCTCCCTGTGTATGGCCTGGGAAGCTAATGCGGCAGGTTTAAGCCCCGCTCTGGCTTCAGCCTGCATTGCGAGAAACACGGATGCCTGGATCTCAAAATTGATAGATCATCTTCCTCAGGGCCCAGAGTCTAAGGACATTTTGGATTCCCTACAACTCCTAGGGAGTGCAGTGGCTTATCTAGCCGACGCAGTGGTAGAGACGGTGCGCTCAACCGCAAAGACAGGTGCCCTTATTAATACAGCCCGAAGAGCAGTATGGGTCAAGATGTGGAACGGGGACCTGGCGTCTAAAAACCGCCTGTGTGGTCTTCCCTTCGAGGGTTCCCTTCTTTTCGGTCCAGGCCTGGATCAGGCTCTGACCAGATCCTCAGAAAAGGGGGTACATTTTCCTTCCAAGCCCAAACAGACCCGAAGTAAACCTTTTTGAGGCCCCCAGGGGTCATTTGGCAGAAATCGTCCCTCTGAGAGAAGGCCCCCTAACAATAGACGCTGGGTTGGGAAAGAGAAACAAAAAGGTGGTATCCTCTTTGCCAACACCAAGCCCAGTGATAAGGACCCCAAATGACGAGAAGGTCGGGGGAAGACTCTCCCAATTTCTTCCCAGGTGCCCCCACATCCTACAAATCATAAGGGAGGGTTACAGACTAGAGTTCAGTCGGGTCCCCCCTCCAAAATGTATTTTGACTCACTTACCCAGAGATCCTCCCAAGGCATCAGTCCTTTTGCAGAACATCGCAGAGCTGGCTCAGCAAGCTGTGATAGTTCAAGTTCCCGTGGACCAGAGAGCTATGGGCAATTACTCCCATATCTTCGTGGTCCCCAAACCCTCAGGCAAATACCGGTTGATCATCAACCTAAGGCCCCTCAATACTTGTCTCCTCCACAAGAGGTTTCGAATGGAGAGCATTTACAGCCTCAGGAGGCTATTATTGAGGGGCGTCTTCATGGTCACTATCGACCTACGAGACGCGTACCTTCATGGCCTCCAGTCCAAGGGTGTTCACAAAAATCCTGGCGGAGGCGATCGCATTCCTGCACCTGCAAGGGATTGCTATAATCCCTTATCTGGACGATCTACTTCTGTACAATCAGGATCGGAACCTCCTCCTTGCAGACCTGACCACGGTCATGACCACCTTAAAGTCCCTAGGCTGGATTATGAACAAAGAGAAATCCTTGCTCGTTCCGGAACAGAGGAAACCTTTTCTGGGGTTCTTGATAGACTCCCCAGAAAGGAAACTCTTTTTGCCAGAGGATAAGATCCGGGGTCTTATGACAGTGGTCAGGTCAGTTTTGGAGGGGACAGACCACTCCTTCAGATTCATCATGAAGGTGTTGGGTCTGATGACTTCCAGCATTCCGGGGGCTCAGCTCCATTCCAGACCCCTCCAATCCTTCCTCCTTTCCTCCTGGGACGGGAAAAGAGAATCCCTAGACTCCAGGGTCAACATTCCAGAACCTGTGAAGGTCTCTTTAGGGTGGTGGCTTTTCCCACAGAACCTGCAGCCGGGCCTCTCGTGGAGTCAGACCGAACCGGTCAGGATTACCACAGATGCCAGCACCTGGGGGTGAGGAGCTCACTTGGCCGAACCGCGGGCCCAAGGATCCTGGAACCAAAGACAGAGAGGGGCCTCCTCAAACTACCGCAAGCTCTTAGCGGTAGGAGAGGCCTTAAAAGCGTTTGAGGAAAGAATTCTGGGCAAAGAGATCCAGATTCTTTCCCACAACGTGACCGCGGTAGCCTTCCTCAACCATCAGGGAGGCACCAGGTCCCATACCCTGTTGGAATTGTCCCTGGAGATCCTGGGTTGGGTGGAACTGAGGGTGCTTTCTCTCTCAGCAGTTCACCTGAAAGGGACCCTCAACTGGGAGGCAGACTTCCTGAGCCGCCGGCCCATTCTCCAGGGGGAATGGGAACTAAATGTAGAAGTGTTCAACCTGATCTGTCAACGCTTTGGCAGCCCAGAGGTGGACCTATTTGCTTGCAGGGCCAACAGGAAAGCGAAGAGGTTTTTCGCTCTTTCCCGGGAGCATGGGTCAGAGGGAGTGGACGCATTGTCCCAGGCTTGGAGATTTCACCTGGCCTATGCCTTCCCTCCCCCTGAACATGCTTCCCAGAGTCCTACAAAAGCTGAGTCTGGCTGAGGGGAACTTGATTCTAGTCGCTCCATGGTGGCCCAAGAGGACCTGGTTTCCCTCTCTAGAACGCAGGTCGGTGACTCCTCCTTTACCTCTTCCTGTCGGGAGGGACCTTCTTCGTCAGGGTCCGCTCTATCATCCAGACCCGGGCTTCTTCAAGCTGACGGCCTGGTGCTTGAGAGGGGGTGCCTGAGGGAGAAGGGCTGCTCCGAGAGGGTCATTGATACCCTTCTGGCCAGCAGGAAGGTAGTCACTAGACGCATCTATGCCAAGCATTGGGGGGTATTTTCACGTTGGTGCTCTGCCAGACAGGTTTCCCAACAAGAAGTTGCTGTTATCCTTGAATTTCTCCAGGACGGGGTGGACCAAGGCTTGGCCACAAGGACTCTTGGGGTTCAAGTGGCAGCCTTGTCTTATTTCTTGGATAGACGCTTATCCTCAGATCCTCCTGATAAAAAAATTTTTTACAGCCAGAGACAGGTTGTCCCCATTGCGGATTTCTAGAATTCCGCCCTGGGATCTGTCAATCGTGTTAGACCAGCTAACTAAGTCTCCGTTTGGACCGATTGACAGTATCCCTATTAGGTTACTCACTCACCTTTAAGTTTGCCTTCCAAACGGCCAAAAGGATAGGTGATATGCAGGCGCTCTTAATCAAGGAGCCGTTTTTTCGTTTGTTTGAGGACATGGTGGTTCTAAGTCCGGACCCCCTGTACCTCCCCAAGGTAGTGACGAAATTTCATAGGTCACAGGAGATAATTCTCCCCTCTTTTTGTTCAAATCCCCAGAACGATAGGGAAGCTTTGTTTCACTGTCTGGATGTTAGACGTAGTTTATTAGTTTATTTAGAGAGGGTCAAAGAATTTAGACGCTCTACTCATTTATTAATACATTTTTCTGGTCAGAAAAAAGGTCAACAGGCCTCTAGGGCCTCCATCTCTAGGTGGGTTAGACAGACCATCTTCTTAGCTTATGTGAAAGCTGGTAAAGCCGCTCCCAAAGTTACAGCTCACTCCACTCGGTCACTAGCAACCTCCTGGGCAGAAAGGGCAGGAGCTTCGGTGGAGCAGATTTGCAGAGCGGCGACGTGGTCAAGCCAGAACACGTTTTTAAGACACTACAAAGTGGAACTGCTGTCACCACAGGACTTGTCCTTTGGTAGAAAAGTCCTTCAGGCAGTGGTCCCGCCCTAAGGTAGGCCTGAAGCTACTTTCTTCTCTCTCAGGGTGCCGTCCTGGAAGACGCCTTGAGAAATAGCCAGTTACACTTACCGGTAGCTGTATTTCTAGTAGTCTTACAGGACGGCATGCCTACTTCCCACCCTTTTCTAATACATGATTGGTTTGTATTCCCTTGTGGGAAAATTTCCTGTGCACTGGTGGGTTTTCCTAATCTACAAACTGTAGTGTAACTGACTACTTTTTTTTTATATACCATAACTACTTGCTGACCAGCTGCCGTAGTTGTACAGCAGCAGGTTGGAACAGATGCACAAATCGCTATCATTGTATGTCAGATGAAAATGCAATACAAATACATGGCATGGCATCGCTTCGCTATTTTTTTTTTTTTTGTTTGAAAATTTTCATTACTTCATGATATTCAAATTCTACTTGCGACTATTAAGTGAAGAAAGTTGGAGGGTCTGTCGTCCGATTTTCGGGTCATGTGTACGCGTCATAAGATCAAAATTGCACTTTTTCTACACCCACTGTACTCGGCTTTTTAGAATTTAACAAACCCTGCTTTTCTATCTTGGTTGTGAAACCTAGTTTTTTTTATTTTAAAATGATTTATGTTTTTCCCACAGGGTTCAGCAGTATGGTTCCAGCAGAGATGGTGATTTGGAATCGCCAATGCATGAGTGGGAGAAAGAAAAGCAGGCTTTAGCAAGCATTAGCACAGCCACCAGTTCTGCCTCTGCAGCTAATAAAGGATCAGATGACGGGCAGTCAAATGCTCAGGTAAAGTTCTAACTTAGAAGTGAACATACATTGGGTTGGGACGATTCCTTGGAAATTGTAAGATCTAACTGAGAACATTTTTATTTAATTTTAGCGTGGGGTTCCCCATAAAATCTGTATAAGACCCAAAAGAGATCCCCCATACTGTGTTTCCCCCCCCCCCCCCCCCCCAAATGCTTTCCAATAGAAGGCAATGAGCCTGGAATTTGCATCTTAACCGCAGTATTTATAAAAAACACTCGGTACCTTTTTTTTAAATTTGCAGCCAATTTTAAACTGGTTCAAAATGCATGAAATTTGCATATATGTGAAAGGAGCTTTAATCTATTATATTCACCCTAGATTGTATACCTGCGTAACATGTTTCAGTTGCCATCTAAGAACAAGTGTAGAGATTGAGATTTCTGGACTTATTTTTTGAAATGCACATAACGAATGCTTGCTCTCTGGGGATGTGACTTCAAATTGTTGATGCCATGCTATTGGCTTTAGCAGAAAGCAAGCAATGGCAGTTCCTAAACTTATCTCATGATGGGTGCACTTTTTAAACATTTTTGCAGCGTATCTAAAAAAAACAAAAGCTAAAATGTATTTTCTTTTATTTTTAGTACTCTGCGCCACAGGGAGATGTAACAATGCAGCACCAGTATTACCAGTGGTACCAGTATTACCAGTGGTACTAGTGGTACTAGTGGTACTCTCAGTATAACTACCAATATGCTTACAACTACTATTATCCAATGGTCTGTATATTTATAATTCTTAGTAATGTAAACAAATTGTCTTTCATAAATTGTATGCAGGTTGCCTATGGTGGACACTTTTAGAGCCAGTTCACACAACATGCAGATTAAAAAAAAAAAACATATGGAAAGTAGGTTTATGGTTTTTAATGGCATAGTTCACACCAGTGCTTGCACTTCCAGCGCGTTCCAGAAAATAAAAAGTAGAATCTGCTGAATTTTTCCTGCACTGTTCTGGAACACTGTAAAACGCATCAAAGAAGCACTGGAACACACATGTCCTTAAGGTTAAAAAAAAAGAATGCACTGGACTTCAAACTGAAACGCATCCAAAACACACATGCAGAAAAGCACATGGAATGCATCCAGACTGCGTTTATATGATGTGAACTGGCCCTTTTGGTTGATTCACACTGGTTGTGTTTTTTTTCTTTTTTTTTTTTTTTACATCTCCTCTTGTGTGTTTGCCATATATTTATGGTACAACAGCCTGTTTTGTGAAAGGATTGCCAATGCACGACCTGTGGTATTTTCCTGGCCCAGGGTAGCACAATGCACAGTTGTTTCCAATTTCTGTAGTGCACTAGCAAAATGTCAAGTGCAATATAGTAAAATATGCATTTAACCACTTAAAGGGGTGTTCCACCCAAAAATATGACCCCTTCTTAACCCACTCCTCACCCCCATACATGCCACATTTGGCATGTAATTTTTTTGGGGGGGGAGTGGGGGCTTCAGTAGGAGTGGGACTTCCTGTCCCACTTCCTGCTTCCGCCGAGGGGCTGGTTAGGCGATTAAGCTTAATCGCCTACACCAGCCCCCTCCCTTAGGCGATCACATGGGACACTGACAGGTCCCATCGATCGCCTCTCCAATCAGCGGCGAGCCGCGCCGCGCACGCATGCGCAGTACGGCTCGCGCATTCGCAGTGGGTGCCCGGCCGTGAAGCCGAAGGCTGTCACGGCTGGGTGCCCACAGACAGGATGGAGACGCCGGCCGGGGAGGGGGCAGAGGAGCGGAGCCCCGGTCGGCGCGTCGCTGGAACGCAGGAGCAGGTAAGTGAGTGTTTATTAAAAGCGCAGCTACACTTTTTGTAGCTGCTGACTTTTAATAAACCCATTTTTGGCTGGAACACCCCTTTAAACCCGGACCAATAGCAGGTTAAGGACCTTCCCCTTTTTGTGATTCGGCACTGCGTCCCTTGGTGGTCCTGCGTCTAGGGCTCCCAAACAAAATGATCGTTTTTTTTCCCCCACAAATAGAGATTTCTTTTGGTGGTATATGATCTGCGGTTTTTATTTTTTGCGCCATAAACAAAAATAGAGCAACAATTTTGAAAATTCAATGTTTACTTTTTGCTATAATTTCTCCAAAATCATAAAAAAAAAAAAATGTCCCCTCAATTTAGGCCGATACGTATTCTACCTATTTTTGGTAAAAAAAATCGCAATAAGCGTTTATCGATTGGTTTGCGCCCAACTTATAGCGTTTACAAATTAGGGGATAGTTTTATGGCTTTTTTTTTTACTTTTTTTTTTTTTGTATTACTAATGGCGACGATCAGTTTTTTTTATTTTATTTTTTGTATACATTTTTTTTGGTACTGCGACATATTTGACACATTTTTGGGACAATTGTGATTTTATTTTTTTATTTTATTTTTTTCTGCGAAAAGTGCTATAAAATGCCCTAAGGGAATGATTCTCACTGTGGTGGGGCGTGGCTGAACGTGTGATGTCACTGATCGTCTGTTCCCTGTTATAAAATACGATCAGTGACAGAGAAGAACGAGGGAGGTGTGTTTACACTTCCTTCCTGGTTTGTGCTCTCCAATTTGTCGTCTTTCACTTCAATGGGGGGCAGATCTGCTTGCTGCTGTCACAACTCCAAAAGGAGAATATTTTTCAAGGCACTTTTCTCAGGTTTCAACTCTTTTTGTTCTCAAGGGAGTCATTTGCAGGTTATCTAGATGATCCCCTTCTAAAGGACCAGTCCTCCCTGTGTCTGTCATACAACAGACGGTAAAGACACTGCAGAGCTTCAGTTTTGATCCTTAACCTCCAGAAATCATCACTGAATGCAGCTCACAGATTGGAGTACCTGGCGTTGATGCTGGACACATCCTTGTCTGGAATCTTTTTTTCTTTTCTCTTTGTTTGAGTGTTCTAAGAAGTTATCAGCAAATAAAATGAAGATTCGATTTTTACAAGTATGAGAGAAATGTCAGCATTTGGCTGGGGGTCAAGTGGTTAAAAACAGCAAATTAGTAATGTTTTTTTTTTGTTTGTTTTTTTTTTCTACAATTTGTATAATGAATACACTTCTCCTGGTCAGTATGGTATGTCAGGCTCTTACCAAACGCAAGCATCTCAACCGACCCAGGCAGCTGGGCAGCACCAGGGAAACATAACACAGGTAGGACCTTTTTTATTTCTCTTTTTAGATATTCTAAGGATAGTTTCTTTATTTTGTTAGTGCCTCTTTATAATGTGCGAGGTAATAATGCTTTGGCTCCATAAAGCAAGCAAGATGCAATCCTCCCATCCAGAACATGAAGACAAGTAACATTTACTGAAAGTAATGACATGCTATCAATTTTTTGATTCCAGCCTCCAGTTCCTGGCCTTGAAGACTGCATGTCTTTGTGAGTACATATTTTATTAGCATCGTATGAGAAAATAAGTGAGAAAGTAATACATAGTCATGTTCTTCAGTCAACAGGGTGATAATACATCTGATAAAACCTGGGCGCAGGAAAATACAATAATAAAGATTCCTGTTTGACATTAAGTTTCTTCCCATTCATTTCAGCATGGTCTGTATTTATTGTTGTTTATATTGCAGTAGCTTTTGTTAAATCCTTGGTTTCCTTGCACCCTCTACTGGCCAAAGTATATTATACACCCAGCACATCTACATATTACTCTATATAGCTTCAGTTTTTTTTTTTTTTTTTTTTTTTTTCAAATAACAATTTTTATTTTCATAAAAGGTCATTACAAAACATAGCAGCAGTTCAAGTGCATTAGATAAGAAGGTGTACGAAATTCCAGCTAGTTGGGTTTACACAGTGGTTTCGTATCTATTTATGCTATCAGTAACTTGTAACACAATTGGGGATTCAAAAGATAAAAAAAGGGGAGAGATAGAAAAAGGGGGATGGGGTGAAGAGAGGGAGACAGGGAGGAGGGGGGGCGAGGGAGAAAAGGAGAAAAGGGGAGAGAACAGAGGGGAGGGGGGGGCAGGCAGGATTATCGGGGGGAGTAGTGTAACTTGGTGACCTGTTGTCGACTCACGGCGGGTCTTCCTCCACGTGCCACCTCTCCCAGACCAGGTGGTGGTCCTCCAACCTATCCCGGATCCTAGCCGTCATTTTTTCCATAAGTTCTACATCTTTGACCCTAGCATAAAGGGCTTCTTGGGATGGGGGGATTGGTTTCTTCCAATGAAGCGCTATCAGGCACCTCGCAGCCGTGGTTATGTGTCAACAGTTTCTTGTAAGGTTTAGCTATGCGAGGTTGGGATAGGCCCAGCAAAAACAGCTTCGGGGAGAGGGGTATGGGTGCCTCCAGGAGGCGGGATAGGAGCTCTCGTGTCCGAGTCCAGAATGGGACAATCAGGGGGCATGTCCAGTAGAGGTGGAACAATGTGCCCTTGTAAGAAGACAGCATGTCTTATTCTACAATGCAGTCACAAGTTTCTTCCTCTGGTAACCAGCCGGCTTCCCCTCAAAGTGCAAGTCATAGTTTATTACAAGCTGGTCCTCAAGGAGCATCTTCAGGCAGCCAAGATTCCAACACAAATGCCAACAGTTACACTCGGCAGCATCATAACTATGACGCTTCCAAACAAAAGAAAGGACAACAGTTGTGGAACCGCATGCAAGATGGTTCAGCGTTTACTATAGACTGGAGTAGAGAACCTTTACCAGGGTATGTATCCTTGTTTTGTTTCAGCAAATACTGTCATAACATATACATAACATATACATAACATAGGCCAAAACTTTTGATATGTTTTACTCAATGTCTTGGATGCCTTGCAGAATTCATTCTGTCAAGGCTTTTAAAATTTTGGCCGTGGTTTTATGCGGCACCTACCATTGAGGATGCTAGTAAACAAGATGTTAAAACTTTATTTTTTTGCTAGTGTCCTTAGGTCAGAGCTTGACAAACCCCAGGTGCCAAGTTGCAATTGCGATTAGAATTAGCGACCTGGTACGTCGCAGCTGGGGATACCCTGTCTCCATGGGAACCCCCTTGTAATTGAGGCTGCGGCCTTCTGCAGTCCTATGGTTCCTTCTGAAATTTGTTTGAACTTGTTATCAGTATAAAAGACACCTGTCCACAACCTTTAAAAAAAATTAACTGGGAGCAATAATTAGAAAATGGAAGACACTGATAATCTCCCTCGATCTGGGGCTCCATGCAAGATCTCATCCAGTGGGGTTAAAATGATCTCAAGAACAGTGAGCAGAAATCCCAGAACCCCACGGGGGACCTAGTGAATGACCTGCAGAGAGCTGGGACCAACGTAACAAAGCCTACCATCAGTAACACTGACTCAGATCCTGCAGTGCCAGCAGTTTTCTCCTGCTTAAGCCAGTACATGTCCGGGCCCATCTGAGGTTTGCTAGAGAGCATTTGGATGGTCCAGAAGAGGATTGGGAGAATGTTATATGAAACCAAAGTAGAACTATTTGGTAGAAACACAACTCATGTTTGGAGGAGAGAGAATGCGGAGTTGCAATCAAACACCATACCTATTGTGAAGCATGGGGGTGGCAACATCATGCTTTGGGGCTGTTTCTCTGCAAAGGGAACGGGACGACTGATCCGTGTACATGAAAGAATAAATGGGGCCTTGTATTGTGAGATTTTGAGTGCAAACCTCCTCCCATCAGCAAGAGCGTTGGAGATAAAACGTGGTCTTTCAGCATGACAATGATCCCAAACTCACCGCCTGGGCAACGAAGAAGTGGCTTCGTAAGAAGCATTTCAAGGTCCTGGAGTGGCCTAGCCAGTCTCCATATCTCAACCCCATAGAAAAGCTTTGGAGGGAGTTGAAAGTCTGTGTTGCCCATCGACGGCTCCAAAACATCACTGCTTTAGAGGAAATCTGCATGGAATGAGCCAACATACCAGCAACAGTGTGACAACCTTGTGAAGACTTACAGAAAACGTTTGACCTCTGTCATTGCCTTGCGAAAGTTTTCGGCCCCCTTGAACTTTGCGACCTTTTGCCACATTTCAGGCTTCAAACATAAAGATATAAAACTGTAATGTTTTGTGAAGAATAAACAAGTGGGACACAATCATGAAGTGGAACGAAATTTAGTGGATATTTCAAACTTTTTTAACAAATAAAAAACTGAAAAATTGGGCGTGTAAAATTATTCAGCCCCCTTAAGTTAATACTTTGTAGCGCCACCTTTTTGCTGCGATTACAGCTGTAAGTCGCTTGGGGTATGTCTCTATCAGTTTTGCACATCGAGTGACTGACATTTTTGCCCATTCCTCCTTGCAAAACAGCTCGAGTTCAGTGAGGTTGGATGGAGAGCATTTGTGAACAGCAGTTTTCAGTTCTTTCCACAGATTCTCGATTGGATTCAGGTCTGGACTTTGACTTGGCCATTATAACACCTGGATATGTTTTATTTGTGAACCATTCCATTGTAGATTTTGCTTTGTTTTGGATCATTGTCTTGTTGGAAGACAAATTCCTGTCCCAGTCTTGTCTTTTGCAGCCTCCATCAGGTTTTCTTCCAGAATGGTCCTGTATTTGGCTCCATCCATCTTCCCATCAATTTTAACCATCTTCCCTGTCCCTGCTGAAGAAAAGCAGGCCCAAACCATGATGCTGCCACCACCATGTTTGACAGTGGGTATTAGGGTGTGTTCAGGGTGATGAGCTGTGTTGCTTTTACGCCAAACATAACGTTTTGCATTGTTGCCAAAAAGTTTGATTTTTGGTTATATCTGACCAGAGCACCTTCTTCAGACATGTTTGGTGTGTCTCCCAGGTGGCATGTGGCAAACTTTAAACAACACTTTTTATGGATATCTTTAAGAAATTACTTTCTTCTTGCCACTCTTCCATAAAGGGCAGATTTGTGCAGTATATGACTGATTGTTGTCCTATGGACAGAGTCTCCCACCTCAGCTGTAAATTTCTGCGGTTAATCCAGAGTGATCATGGGCCTATAGAAGACAGACCACAAAAGCGGAGGCAATGTTGGAAGGGTAATCCTTCAACCCCCACACCCTACAAGCCCCAAAGGGGAGGACGGCCGTTTCCCTGACCATTCTAGAATGGTCCACTGATACGCAGGTTGCAGGTGTTTTTGGGATTTGAGCTGAACAGTCTCGCCATTTGGTGACCGGTAGTTCACCAAATGCCAAGAAGGCTCAGTACCTTGGGACTCGTCTGGATGTGCAACCTGCCTCCCTTGTATGCAAATGGAGGGTGGCATTTGTGCAGAGGACTTAACAGTGGCTAACCTTTGGCTTTGGGAGGAGGGCCTTCCCCCGAAGAGGAAATGCTGTGACCCATTCCCAGGTAGGGCCCAGGACCCTTTAGTTTCTGGAATGCCTCAAAAAATGGGTGTGGTGGAAAAGTCCTTGTAGCTGTAAAAGACCCAAGACCTTGAGCCACAGGCTGAGTTTCCAAATGCAAGGTGGTGTGTGCTCTGCCTAGGTTAAGGTTTGAAACAACCTTCTGTATACAGTCAATAGCAGTAAACTGTTTTAACCCAAATACAGACTTTCCTGACAAAGTTGGAATCTGAATTAAAGATAATGGGACTGCAGGCCCAGAATTATTTACAGGCTGATGAATGTTGGAGGCAGATTCTGCAAGGGATGGTGTCAAAGCACACTTGGAGCCCCTGTTGACAGATTGCTCAACTAACTGCACAAACGGCTAAAAACTCCATAGTGGACATGGAGATCTAACAGTGCAAACATTGAGGTAGCTCCCAGTTCTTAAGTCTCTTTTCCGGATTTGACAGATCCAGTGTTAGTTGCTACTTATTGTTTTTTTTTTTTGTACATCAAAGTTTTATTGAGAGAAATACATAGGTTATACAGAGATAACATTCGCTGCATCAATGAGGCGCCAAATAAAACATAAAATCAATAAGCCAATAAAACAGTAAAAGAAAAAGTAACATACATATGTCACCACATGTGGGATACGGCCACCGACTGAATCGCAGGCCGCACTATTATGAAAGGTGCGGTCTTCTACTATTATGAAACGATTTAAACACTATATAAGTGAAGTGAGGCGAATGTTAAGAAGAAACAAGAGATTAGAGAGAATAGCAAGGGAGCAAGAGAAGTACATAAGGAGTAGATGTCAGTGCATAGGGTGGGAGCCCTATTTTTCCCCCACCAAGGGACCGCCAATAACCATTCGGTCATGTCAGATTTTCCTATAACCGTTTCTCGATAATGTTTATGCAGCAACATTCATCGCATCCTCATAATCCTTGGAGAATCGGAAGGCAAACCAGGGAGACCAGGTGTCATGATAGCGTTGTACCAACTCGGTAGATTGTGCTGCAGTATCCTCCATCTCACAGACCTCAGCAACCAGTCTTGTAAGGTGGGAATCCTTGCAAATTTCCAATGTCGGGGAATTAATGTGTTGGCAGCATTAAGTGCTTGGATAGTGAGTTTTTATATTTCCGCAGGGGGAAGTGGGAAATGTTTAGCAGGCAACAGGCCGCATCAAGGGAAAGGCTGGTCTCCGTGATTTTATTAATCATCTCTATTACTTTTGCCCAGAAAATAGCTTTTCCGTTACATTGCCACCAGACGTGCAACAAAGTTCCCCTCTTGCTGTGACACCTCCAACAGAGCTCAGACGAGTCGGGGAACCACTCGTGCAGAGAAGAGCTAGGGCCGCGGATCCTACGGAGCCATTCAGCTAAGCTGCCATCTCCTCTGCGCGCCGCTACTTATTGTTTTTTTATGGTAGCTTGATTCAGGTGCATTTGCCATCTGTATTGCTCTGCTATAACTATATTTACTATTTTTAGGAAGGATAGTATTAAAGAGAGTCTAAATAAGAAGCGTTGGGAGCAAACTACTCTTCAGTCTTCCTGCGGCAGCACCATTACTATGAGCCATTCTTCACGGGGTGGCGGAAACGGCGGCACCTGTACACTAAGAGGGCGTGGTAACAGCTTCCCTACACGGTTTGGTAACCGTAATGTTTTCATGAAAGATTCCAGTTCCTCTTCAAGCACAGGTTCTAGGTCCAGATCAAGATCTTCCTCTCCGCACAGACGACATTGCCGAAGGTATTTAGTTAATTGCTTAACCACTTGAAGAAAGGCCTTTTCTGGAACTTTTTATTGCTACTAACATTGGAACATCAAGCATTTCAAGGAAGAGGTTCAGTTCTTGTGAAGAAGACTTCCGGAGCTCAAGAAAGTACAGCAAGTGCCAGGATGTCACCTATAGTTGATTCCGCTGCGGGATCGGGGCACCACCAGTGCAGAGCTTGCTCATGAATGGCAGCAGGCAGGTGTGCGTGCATCTGCGTGCACAGTGAGGAGATTTTTGGAGGATGGCCTGGTGTCAAGAAGGGCAGCAAAGAAGCCACTTCTCTGCATGAAAAACATCAGGAATAGACTGGTATTCTGCAAAAGGTACAGGTTATGGACTGCTGAGGACTGGGGTAAAGTATTTTTCTCTGATAGATTCCAACCGGTAAAAAAAAACCTTGACCGGTGAAGAAAAGGTGGGTGAGCGCTACCATCAGTCCTGTCATGCCAACAGTAAAGCATCCTGAGACCATTCATGTGTGGGGTTGCTTCTCAGCCAAGGGAGTGGGCTCACTCCACAATTTTGCCTAAGAACAAAGCCATGAATAACGTATGGTACAAAAACATTCTCTGAGTCTTCCAACAATTGAAAAACAGTTTGGTGAGGAACAATGCCGTTTCCGGCATGATGGAGCACCTTGCCATAAGGCAAACATTGTAACCAAGTGGCTTGGGGAACAAAACATTGACATTTTGGCTCCCTGGCCAGGAAACTCCCCCAATCCTCAACTCCCATTGAGAACTTGTCAATCCTCAAGAGGTGTGTGAACAAAAAAAACTCCAAGCATTGCTTATGCAAGGATGTGACCCAGAAGTTTGACAGCATGCTAGGGTGAATTGCAGAGGTCTTGAAAAAGAAGGGTTGACTCTGCATAAACTTGGAGTAACTTCTAAAAGCCTTTGACACTTATTAAATGGTTGCAATTATACTTTAGTATACCATAGCAACAACTGACAAAAAAATCTAAAAACACTGAAGCAGCAGACTTTGAAAATGTAATATTTGTCATTCTCAATTTTATATTTTTCTGATCCCTGTGCGTGCCGTACTGACGGTGACATGAGTGGGGTAGAGCGCCTTGATTTTGCAATGAATGTCCTTCTAGGCGACAACAGGTCGCATCAGAGCGATAAACTGGTGGGACTACCCAATCCCAGCAGAACAGTTCTTGTTGGACTATAGATTACGGCAAATGTTAACCTTTTTGCTGCCAAAGATGTTTTTGCACACGTTTTGTAGGCCTGAAGATTGCACAAAATCCCCCAAACATATATTTTCTGAAAGCAGACACCCTAGAGCATACCACCCTAGAGTGGTAGTTCCCATTTTTATTATCACAATATTATTGCAAAAGTAAAATTTCAGTATAAAATGCACTGAAGGGAATTTTAGGGCAAACAAATGCTATAATAAACTACCCACATTTTTGGTAAAATATACAGTGTATCAGGAAAGTATTCAGTGCTTTCCATTTTTCCACATTTTGGCAAGCCTTATTGCAAACAGGATTAAAATAAATACATTTGCTTAAAAATTCCACAAACAATAACCCATAATAAAAACAAAAAGTTTGTTTGAGATCTTTGTCAATTTATTAAAAATAAAAACTGGGGGAATAAAATAAGTTGAAGCACCTTTGGCACCAATTGCATCCTCAAGTCTTTTTGAGTATGATGATACAAGCTTGGCACACTCAGTTGTCCTGCAGCCACTCCTTTTATTATGTTGGCTTTGTGCTTGGAGGATTCGTCCTGTTGGAAGATGAACCTTCATCCCAGTTGGAGGTCCAGAGCGCTCTGGAGGAGGTTTTTTTTATCAAGGATGTCTCTGTACATTGCTACATCCATCTTTCCCTTGGTCCTGACTAGTCTTCCAGTTCCTGCTGCAGCAGGTTCTCTTGAATGAGACCTGCAGGAACTAAGAGACCCTGCATATCTCGTCTGGGCCCCATTGAATGTTTTGCATGTGGTTCATGCAATCAGCCTAAATTGTCTGATAACATTTGTCAGTTCCTTGCTTTCAGGAGGCCCAAGAAAGGGTTGCACAGTTTCGAAATTTATAATTTTTTCATGTGATTTGTCTTATTTCTCGAGTGTACAATCTAAAGGGAAAAGTTCAATTTTTTTTGACAGCTCATTCTACCAGGGGTGTTGGTATTTCCTTGGCTATTTGTCATCGGACTTTGTTAGCTGAAGTTTTAAGGCTGCCACTCAGTCTTTCATACTAGACCGCTAGTTTTTGAAGGCTTCTGAAAAAGATTCCAACCTGTTTTGGTTTAGTTATTTGTGGCCTGTTGGCTTGTTGCACGGCGCATCCCCACCCCCCCCCCCTCTCTCTTGGGAGGTCCCTTTTGTTATTGGATGTATGATAAAGAGATCTTTTCACAGAGCTGCAAACCCAGAAGTTAGACCAGGTGAAGATGAATGCTGTCTCCAGCGATTGCATCGCTGTAAGACTTAGTTTTAAAGTATGCAATGCATACTAGCACATTATAACTTTGCCTTGGCCTTTCAGGTAATTGGGGGGGGGGGGGTATACACACACTTTAACCACTTCCCTACCGCCGTACATGTTTTTAAGGCCGCACTTTACAGATGGATATCTCGGTAAAGGCAGCAGCTGCGAGATCGCCGTTATCGGTGGTGGGAGAAGGCCTCCCGCGCCCTCCGCCGCTTACCGGAGCTGTCGGTAGCGACGGAGGCGATCGGGTCCACTCGTCTGCTCAGTGGGGATGCGAGTGAGGGAAAAACTTCCCTCTCCTGTCCCCATACCTCTGCTGGACGGAAGTGATGTCAAAATGTCAGTCCCGCCCAGCGTCTTAAAGAAACATTTTTTTTTTTTTTTTTTTTTAACACCAGATCTCATATTCAAGAGGACCTGTCATGCTTTTTTCTATTACAAGGGATGTTTGCATTCCTTGTAATAGGAATAAAAGTGATGATTTTTTTTATTATTTCAGTGTAAAAAAATATCGACTAAATAAAAATAAATAAGAAAACAAACATTTTTTTTTAAAGTGCCCTGTCCCGACGAGCTCGCACGCAGAAGTGAACACATACGTGAGTAGCGCCTGCATATAAAAACTGTGTCCAAACCACACAAGTGAGGTATCGCCGCGATCGTTAGAGCGAGAGCAATAATTCTAGCCCTAGACCTACTCTGTATCTCAAAAAAAGCAACCTGTAGAATTTTTTAAACGTCGCCTATCGAGATTTTTAAGGGTAAAAGTTTGACGCCATGCCACCAGCGGGTAAAATTTGTAAGCGTGACATGTTGGGTATCATTTTACTCGGCGTAACATTGTCTTTCACAATAAATTAAAAAAATTGGGCCAAATTTATTGCTGTCTTATTTTTTAATTAAAAAAAGTGAGTTTTTTCCAAAAAAAAGTGCACTTGTAGGACCGCTGCACAAATATGGTGTGACAAAAAGTATTGCAATGATCGCCATTTTAGTCTCTATGGTGTTAAAAAAAAAATATATATAATGTTTGGGGGTTTTAAGTAATTTTCTAGCAAAAAAATAAGTTTTAGTCTTGTAAACACCAAATCTGAAAAACACCCACGGTAGAGAAGTGGTTAATATTCTTTTCTTGGAGTACATTACAAGACGGCTATCGCAACCCTCTGACTTGATGATTTATGACTTGCTGAAAATAACTGAGACCTAGCTGAGATCAGTTATAACAAGGAGAGGGGGAGGATTTCAATTTTTTTTTTTCCTACCCGTGTCCAATTACCTGAAGGTGACAGTATGACCCTGTTGTAATGAAGATACCCTGTGTTCTGTGATGTACTCCCAAGAAAAGTATTTTATAGCTAAATTAAAAATCCTTTAAGTTGCTAGAACAGGAATAAAGGCAATCTTTCTTCCAGTGGGAAAATGTTGCTGTAATGAGCTGTCCAAGAGGAGATTTTTTTCCCTCTTTGGAGCGATTCCTTATTTCCTCAAGTACAGGGCAGGAAGTGAGGAGAAATCTCCCTAGTGGTACACCGACTGCACAAGTCATATTTGTTTTTTTACATTTCTTAGTCTATCCAAATTAAGTACATTTTGGCGTTGGATACTTTCCTTTGGAGGCATAAGAAACTGTTGAATGTTGACGGCCTCCCTTTTTTTTTTTTTTTCAATATCAGAGCTCTACCTGATTATTGGACATGTAAAAATTGTGCCCATTAAAACTCAAATGTCACAGTCCTTAAAGTGTTACTAAACCCAGTAATATGAAAATAGTCATTTTTACATTCTATGCCTTTTTTGGATGATCTGTAAACAGCGGTTGCCTGAAAAACTACACTGTTTCTCCACTGTTGAGAGTCCAGGTAGGAGATTTCCACTACAGCCTGTATACACATCCACATGTGTGATATGTGACCTGGCTAGCTCTGAGAACAAGTAAATGTTCTCTCTAGCATAAAAGACACATCTGAGCATGTGCATGTTGGCTACCCTGCCTGTGTTAGCTGGCCTTCCCCAGATGCAGGAGTGGAGGATCTGTGCATACAGGATAAAACTGCCTTTTTTACACAATGCAGAGGATTAACCCCTTTAAAGCGGATGTCCGCCGAAAACAAAACTGGATGTCCGCCGAAAACAAAACTATTAAAAGCCAGCAGCTACAAATACTGCAGCTGCTGACTATTAATATTAGCACACTTGCCTGTTCTGGAGTCCAGCGACATCGGCAGCAGAGGACGAGCGATCGCTCGTCACTCTGCTGCCCCCACCGCCATCCTTGGTGAGGTAACCAGGATGTGAAGCGCTCCGGCTTCACTGCCCGGTTCCCTACGGCGCATGCGTGAGTCAGTGCGCCGTGCTGACTGGTTTCCGCTGTGTTCTGGGAGCCGAGTGTTTCCCAGAACACAACAGGGGGACGGGATCTGACATCCTGCCTTTAGACCCCTAAACTGTGTCACATGTGACACTGGAGGGGGGAGGGTTCCGATGAGCGGAAGTTCCACTTTAGGGTGGAGCTCCGCTTTAAGTTCCACCGTGAGTGATTTTACTGTTGTGGGTTTAGTAACACTTTTTTTTTTTTTTTTTTTTAGAGCAGCACGTTTTCAGCATGACCACAGTCCAAAGAAACGACGTCTTAAGCCTCTTGTGCTGCAGATAAATCTGGATCCTAATGATTCTGACAACTTGGACTGGCATGAGCTAAAAATGGTGGGATCTTCCCAGGATATTACTAAACCTTACTTGCGTTTAACGTGCGCACCAGACCCGTCAACCGTGAGACCAGTGACGGTAAGTGTTTTTTTTTTCAAATTTTGTAAAAATGCTGCATATAACGGTGTACTATATACTGAAATGTTTTAATCTCATTTAGCCTACTAGTGTATGCTTTGAAGACATGCCTCTGGTAATTACTGTTAACAACTTGCCGACCAGCCGCCACAGTTATATGGCGGCAGGTCGGCTCGGCTGGGTGAGATCACGTAGCTATAAGTCATCTCGCCGTTCAGCGAAAAGGGGCGCACGCCGCCAGCCCCTGATCCCGGCGCGCGTGAGCAATCACCGCCAGGCACCTGCGATCACTCGTTTCAGAGCAAAAACTGGGAGCTCTGTGTGTAAACGCACAGATCCCAGTCCTGTCGGGGAGAAATTACTCATCGTCTGTTCATACAATGTATGAACAGCGATCGGTCATTTCCCCATGTCAGTCCCACACCCCCCCCCCCTTCAGTTGGAACACACCTAAGGAACATGATTAACCCCTTCCTCTCCCCCTAGTGTTAACCCCTTGCCTGCCAGTGGCATTTTTATAGTAATCAATGCATTTTTAAAGCACTGATCGCTATCAATGTCAAGTGTCTGCCATAATGTCGCAGTAACGATAAAAATCTCTGTTAGCCGCTATTACTAGTAAAAAAAAAAAAAAAAAAAACATTGATGAAAATGCCACAAAACTATCCCTTTTGTAAACGCTATAACTTTTGCGCTAACCAACCAATCAATAAACGTTTAATGCGATATTATTATTATTTTTTTTTTTTTACGAAAAATATGTAGGATACGTCGGCCTAAACTGAGGAAAATTTGTTTTTTTTTTATATTTTTTGGGGGGATATTTATTATAGCTAAAAAAAAATATTTTTCTTCAAAATTGTCGCTCTTTTTGTTTATAATGCAAAAACTAAAAACCGCAGAGAAGATCAAATACCACCAAAAGAAAGCTCTATTTGTGGGGGAAAACCAATTTTGTTTGGGCGCCACGTCGCACGATCGCGCAATTGTTGGTTAACGTGACGCAGGGCTGAATCGCAAAAAGTGGCCTGGTCAGGGCTGAAGTGGTTAAAGCGGAGTTCCACCCAAAAATGGAACTTCCGCTAATCCCACTCCTCACCCCCTTACATGCCACATTTGCCACATTTGGCATGTCCATTTTTTTTTGGGGGGGGGCTTCAGGAGGAGTGGGACTTCCTGTCCCACTTCCTGCGTCCGGCAAAGGGCTGGTTAGGCGATTAAGCTTAATCGCCTACAGCAGCCCCTCCCTGTAGGCGATCGCATGGGACACATGACAGGTCCCATGCGATCGCCTGTCCAATCGGCGGCGGGCCGCGCTGCTCGCGCATGCGCAGTTCCGCTCGCACATGCGCAGTGGGTGCCCGGCCGTGAAGCCGAAGGCTGTCACGGCCGGGTGCCCACAGTTGCGATGAGGACCGGGGAGGGGGGGAGAGGAGCGGAGCCTTGGTCGGCGCGCCGCTGGAACGATGGAGCAGGTAAGTGATTGTTTATTAAAAGCCAGCAGCTACACTTTTTGTAGCTGCTGACTTTTAATAAACACAAATATTGGCTGGAACACCCCTTTAAATGGTGTTTTTTTTTTTTTTTTTTTGGGCATATATTTTATTCCAAAGAGAAATGTACACTACATTTACTGGTTTTTGTTTTTGACATGTTTTGCTTCCCAGGTTTTAAGAAAATCTCTAACAATGGTGAAGGGGCACTTTAAAAAGAAGCTAGATTATGCATTTGCTTGTGAACAACTAAAATCTATTCGGCAAGATTTAATGGTATGTTTTTCCGTGTGTGTGTGTGTGTATATATATATATATATATATATATATAATCTCTGAGCGCGCGTGTGTTCAGTTTGTAATGTGTGTCCTTCTTTTTTTTTTTTTTGGAGTGCAGGTTCAAGGCATTCGCACAGAGTTCACTGTAGAAGTGTATGAGACCCACGCACGGATAGCACTCGAAAAGGTTTGTCCTCCCCGACCCCAATTGATATACGTATTTGGTATATAAAATATCTTATCTGGGAAAGTTGCATTACTTCTAATTTCTAATATTTTGCTCATTTATAACATTTGTTTTTCCATGTAGTAGTTTGGGTTCACAAGGCTGTTTTGAATAACACTGTGTCTTGTGCTGTAATGTGCCCTTTTTCATTTGGTTTAGTTCAGTATAAAGGAAATGGCTCAAAAAATATATTTTGCTCTTGCAGGAATTTTTTTTTTTTTTTTTTTTCCTTTCAGAGTTCATTGAGCGATGAAGCTTTTGAATAAGGAGTTATGCAGTCAAACTGCTCCTTTTCATGAGTAAGGTGATATGTAAAATAAACTGAACAGGCAGCTATGACAGCAGCTCCTTTGGGTGGCCTAGCCCTCTGTCAAAAAATATCCATAGCAAGCAGTACAAGTATGATGCATATATAAACAACCTTAGCGTAGGTCTAATATTTGAACCGACCTAAACAACCTAAAAGGGGTGGGAGCTTTGGTGTCTTGATGAACTTGGAGAAAAGAGTTTTAAGGTGAGTACAAAAGAAAATTTTGTAACCTACATCATAGGGCACAATGGACTTCATGCATACATGGGTTATGCTGCCACCGTTGGGTAAATAGACACTGGCCAAAAAAAGAATCAACTTTACCGCCCAGTGTATAACCCATCCAACTCAGCTAAGCCTCAGTTTTTAGTGTGTTTAATTGATAGATGTGCCTACAGATGTTTCTGAAGATTTTTGTAACGACTTTGTTTCCTGGAACGTCATTACAACTTTGCACAGATAGAATTAGGCTTTATCTGGGTCAATAATTGGTTTCATGGTCAAGGTGCTGTTTCCCGGACTCCACATGCAAGATGGCTTCTACCAATTGTCATGGATCCTGTGAGTAGCGTTTTCTGACCCTGCAGCCATTGATCTCTGGGGGTGCAGTGTATCTGGTGACATTGATCGCCGATTGCTCTACAGGTCCAGAGCAATGATTCCCTGAAATAGAGCCTGCTCTGCTTTTTTTTCCTGCTTTGCCTTTACTCCCCTGCTTTGCCCCGTGGCTTTTTTTTCTCCTCCTTTTCCCCACCCAAGCTTTGCTAGTTTTCTAGCACCCTCCCTGCTTTTGCGTGTTTTTCTTTTTTTTCCCTACTCTCCAGGCAGACAATTCCACCTAGTGGTCTGATAGGGGCCATCAGTTATAGATGGAAAGAAGACAAAACTCCACCTAGTTCAACCAATAATGAAAAAAAAATGGAATCGTACGTTTTGCTACTAGTTTCTTATTCTGTAAATCCTTTTGCCTGGTACTGCTTATGGTATGTCAGAAAAAAAAAAATCCCCCAGGGGAGGGGCTTTTTAGGCAACAGTAGTAAGCATAAACGTTATGGTACAGAGAACAAGATTATATTTTATAATTTAATCGTATAAAATAGATCATACAATATAACATTTTACAAATCTACAAAATTACAAAGTCGAGACTGATCCACATAAAAAAAACTACAAGGCCCTACGCGTTTCGGGTAATTCCCTTCTTCGGGGGCCGGGGTCAGTCATGGGATAACAACTCGGTAAAAACACAACCCGGCAAATCAACCATGGTGAAAATATTCCTAGGCAAGATGGTATGCAGGAAATAGGGGACAGGCACCTCACATCCAAAAGAAAGCAAACCCTGGGCCAAAACTGCCGAACTAGAAAATTGTACAGTCCCTATCCTAGTTTGGCAGTTTTGATCTATTTTATACGATTAAATAATTATAAAATATAATTTTGTTCTCTGTACCATAACGTTTACGCTTACTACTGTTGCCTAAAAAGCCCCTCCCCTGGGGGATTTTCTTATTTTTCTGATTGATCTGGGGTGTTGGCAACTTCCGTAAGGTCACATTCCTATGATGTTACATTTATTTTAGCTTATGGTATGTTGGTTATATGCAATATGACTATAGTGGATAAGTGCCACCATCCCCAATAAATGGAAATTGAAAAATCCCTCAAAGGGTGGGACTATGGCGGGACTGGTCAATTGAGGTAGTAAAGAAATCGAATTTTATTACAAACTATACATATACAAAACATCAAGTGTAAAAGGTATTGACGACAACCATACATGCATTTCGAGACTCCTTCAGAGGTGTCCTGAATTTACAGTACATATAACTTTTGGGTCCTAAAAACAATGTCGTGAAGCTTAAAATCATGCATCAGCGGGCCAAGCGTTGTTGTTCTTGGACACCGCACCTGGTGTGACCAAAGGTCGGCTCGGAACAAACCCGTAGAGATTTCCCCCAAATGCAGCCTAGATAAACAGGAGCTGTATGATAAATGGGTGTTGTCACAACTGGGAACTTGGATCAATAGGACCACATATGTTGAGTAATGAAGCCAGGTAGTTGGTATTGCAAGCTCAATATGAGTCCACACCTGAGAGCTTCAAAAAACAGACAACCATCCGGCAGATCAGAGAGTCCTCTAATCTGCTGGACGGTTGTGTTTTTTTTTTTTGGTTGACCTTATCTGGTCCCTCTCCCCATCTCCTGACACCTTGCACTTCCTGTTCAACCTTCTCCTGAAGCTGACTTTCTGGTCACCAGCTGGAATTTCTGCAGTGCCTTGTTTCCAAACTGAGTTTCCCTTTCTGTGTGATCTTTGTAAAAGCTCATCTCTTGTTCCCACCAGCAGGAGTACATTTGCCTTCCTTCCTCCCACTTGTGGACAGGGGAGCCTGGAAGCTCGTTCTCATTGCTTTACTGGTGTGCCTTCTCCTTTGGGAACTCCTGTTCTTCCCCTGCCAAGCAGCACAGCATTTTATTTTTTGCCACCCTTAGAGGCTAAGCATGACTTCTGTGGCTATGTGTCGTGTCTCCCTTGGGACCTGCCACCATTTTCTCTTGCAGGAATCTCCCCCGTCTCCTTGGGTTTCCCAATTAAAAAAATAAATAAAAGGATTAGATTGACTTTTACTGTAATGTGTATTTTGCTGTTCAGGGAGATAAACTTTGTAATACTTACAAGTAGGGTGTTTTTAAACTTTACAATTGTTTTCATTTTATTTTTATTTTTTTAGGGAGATCATGAGGAATTCAACCAGTGTCAAGCACAGCTAAAGGCTTTGTATGCTGAAAATCTTGCTGGGAGCATTGGAGAGTTTACAGCCTACCGCATATTGTATTATATTTTCACCAACAACTCTAGTGGTAAGGAAATTACTTTGGTAAAAAAAAAAAACATGTAGAATAGTACACCCCTTTGTGCCGATTTGCAGTCTTATCTCCATTTTTATTTATTTTTTAAATCTATCTACAGATTTAACTACAGAGATGGCGCACCTGACAAAAGAGATGAAAGAGGACCCTTGTGTCGCCCATGCTTTGTCTCTTAGGAGTGCTTGGGCTTTGTCAAACTATTACCGTTTTTTCAAGCTTTATAAAGCGGCGCCACGTATGTCTAGATATCTAATCGACAAGTTTGCAGAAAGGGAGAGGAAGAAAGCCCTTAAGACCATGATTAAAACGTATGTTTTGGCTAGCAGATTGCTTAATCAAATCTCACTTCAGTTTTCTTCCCCTAGTTTAAAAAACTTTCCCCCAGGGGACCAAGTGTGATGTGCATAGGACCACCAATCCTAATGGGACCAAATGCTTGGTCCTGTTCTTATTGGTGACCCTGTTGTCCCCTTAAATCACTGCCATGCACTGGCTATAGCTCCACCCCTTTTTTAAACCACAGATTATGAGCGTTCTATGGTGGATGCACAACCAGCATAGTGCCCCAATGATTTATCTACAGCGATCACTGCAGGTAATTGCTGGCTGTTCAAATAGCCATGGATAGCTGTGGCCACAGCTGACCTGTCATTAAAGTGTACATGCTCAGTGGTAGCAGCTAAGCCGCTCACAGGTAGCAAAAAACGGCTGCAGGAATTGACGTATTCCTGCCACTGCTATTGGTAGTAGGTTGAATCACCCATGTGCATGTAGCCTTGAAAATGAGTGCTGCATGTTTTGTTCATAGTAATTAAAAGATCTCTTGGAGCTTTGGCTCTGTCCTGTTTGTGTATAACCAGACGCAGATGCAATACACAGAAGAAGCTCTGAAAGCTCTTTTACTCTTAATGGACAAGGAGCATTGATCAATTCTTCATAAAGGTGACAAATCACTCAAAGCTGCTTGTTCACATACAGAACCTGGTTGATGTATCAGAGCGCTGCAAAAATGCGAGTTTTCAATTATGGAATAAGCAGTCAGCAATGTCTGACATGTGCCATGTATAACAGACCGACAGCAGTGGTCGCTCGTTCATAGAACTGAAATCTTACACATCACTGCAGCCTGCGTGGTGATTTATTTTTATTTTTTTATTGTCCTCTGCTACCAGGTACATGGAAGGCGAGTTGCCCTACTTTTTTAAAAGTCACTTTATTTTATCATTAGGATAGATACAAAGCGGGGTAACTTATCTAAAAGATAAACCTGAAACCATAGCAGTATTTAGTGAACAGCCTACATCAGAGTTCTTATTTGTCATTGACCCCCCAGTTTGTAATTTTCATAGCTGTAAATTGCAGTGTGGCCAAATTTGTGAGGGAAGCGATATGGTGTCCCCTTAAAGTACTATCCCCCTAATATTTTCAGCCGGGATACAGCCATATACATTTTTTAATTGCAACTCGTAAAATGTCTGGAGCTATAGGTTTTCCGACATGTATGGGAGTTGGTTACGTAGCGGCATCCCACGTAATTGTTTGGTCTCTCTAGCTGTGGTGTAGAATGTTTTTATTAGGGCTGCAACGAACAATTATTTTCATAATCCATTAGTTGGCTGATTATTGTTTAGATTAATCGGATAGTAGCCTAAAAAAAATTCAATTTAAAAAAAAATTGGCCAATTGTGTTGAGCAGATTGCAAAACACAAATTGCCGCAAAAACACATTACATGCTTCTCCGTTGAAGTATATTGAACCAAAAACAAACAAAATAGCACCGTTTTGTGTTAAAAAGTCCTTCCCTTTCCAAATAAGCAGCCGCTGTAAAAAAAATTATGGATGTGAAACGTGTCTTATAGGAAAACATGTCAAACTGTAGTGTTTCTGCAAAAAAGAGGCATGAACCCGGCCTGAGATGAGGTTACAAAAATAATTACAAAAAGAGCAAATCGCTACTGTAAGGCGTTAATTTTTTCCTGTGTGACAGTAATTTTTACAGTACATGTAAACATGTAGGCTTTTGCATTATATCTTTATAGTGTTGGCGGTAAGTAAGAAATAGATTGACTTAACATGCATTTATTATCGATGTGCCCAATATACATCTATCCTTGTTGCACTTTTAGAATCTAATTGTAAATCTGTTAGTATATTGGGTCACTCAAGGCTATGAGATTTGTTTTGCAGGGCACTTCTGTACAAAAGGACCGGGTTTCCCCCCTTTGTTGGTAATTGATTTTTTAATGGACAGGTGCGCTTTTAACTGCGGATATTTGCACCGTTGCTAAATCGCCTTAAAGATGCTGCTTGCAGGACTTGCTTTAGCGTCCTTCCAGCACAGCGCCCCAGTGTGAAAGCCCTCGGGCAGGAGAGGCGCTTTGCAGATGCTATTTTTAGCACTATAGCGCCTGTAAAGCTCCTCAGTGTGAAAGTAGCCTTATTCTCATCAAATCTAGTATAACTCTAGATCAGGGGTGTCAAACTCAATTTCATCGTGGGCCGCATCAGCATTAGGATTGCCCTCAAAAGGGCCGGTTGTATCTGTAAGATTAGATGTCAGCGCATCCCTTCCCCTTACATTAGATGTCAAGAGCCCCCCCACCATCAGAAGTTCAGTCCCCCATCTCCTTTACATCACAGTGCTGCTGGGAAGAAATTGGATGCATTGCTTAAAAGCAGAAATTCAGGGTCTGTAGGATGACTGGAGAGGTGCGAGGGCCGCATTCGGCCCGCGGGCCATGCGTTTGCCACCTCTGCTATAGATGTTACTCTGTGCACTCTATAGTGGTATCTAGCATCCAGTGCTTTTCCTGTTGTATAGTTGTATTATCCTGTACAACTCGCCTATTTTTATAGTCAATTATTTCAGGCTTGTGAGTTAAGTTGTGAGATTTTTATCAGTATAGAGTTCTATGATATGTGAAAGGGGGCAATCACAGTATAATCAAAGATGAGCAAATTAATTTGCAGATTGTCTCAAATTATATTGTAAAAATCAGTTCATGAATCTAGGCAACCATGTCTGTAAATTGCATGATTCTCAGCAGGCTGGACAAATCTGCATGAGCATAAAGATATGATTTGCCTAATATGCAAGTCACATTATCTCGGAATATGTTTTTTTTTTTACCTGGAAGTGTTCACCAGTTTATATAATGCTGAATTGAACTACTTTTATGTAGTTTTCCTGCAACTTCGCAGGAGTTTATCCAAGGCCCCTGTCACACGGGTGCCTCCGTTTGACAGACTCTGCTTGCTCAGCGGTGGGGCCTCCGCTAAGCAGGCGGGTGACCGGTCCGTCTCCGCTCACTGCAGAGTGGAGATGGAGTCCCGCTCTCCTCTATAGAAAATCAGATGAAAACTGGCCGCCTGTTCATTTTTCATCCAATGCTAGACCAGTCATGGCGAACCATGGCACCCCAGATGTTTTGGAACTACATTTCCCATGATGCTCAGCTACACTGCAGAGTGTATTGGCATCATGAGGGAAATCTAGTATCAAAACACCTGAGGTGCCAAGGTTTGCCATCGCTGTGCTAGAGGACCACCATCCATCTGGGTTTGGCAGAAAGAATCTGATCGGGTGTCAGCGGACATGTCAGGAGTGCATGGATAGTCCGATCAGGTCTGCCTGAAAAACTGACAGGCGGACCTGATCGGGGCCTAATGGTATACCGGTTATTCAGTGGTTCATTTTGTTAAAGGATCACTCCTTTGCTTTCCTGAATTATTTTCTTTACCTGGCTGCCATGCTGATTTTCTATTTGTTAATGCTTTCTAAATCGGTTACTAGACAGAATTGTGCACATTGGAAAATCCAGAATCCTTTCAGTGAGTATTAAAGCAAGAGGTCAGCAGATCGGCCAAGGCAGCTAGCATTTTTAGAAGAGCAAGGGAATGACCCCCTCCATATTTCTCTCATAATGGCTTTTTTTTTTTTTTTTTTTACATGAAGTTGTGTATGAATTCAAAAAGCTACATGTGGATTTCTCACTATTGTTTGCATTTTTTTTATCTGTGCAGACACTGCTCTGCATCAAAATAGCATCCTTATCACGCACACTGATTTGTTTGTGCTATATTATGCAACGTGCCCATACATTGTCTCAGATTTGTTATGCTTTTCTGGTGCCTGTACTGGCACCGGTCTTTCACCATTGGTCATCTCTGGACATAATACAAATTACATAATGCGGGCTATAATTGGCATTACCATTTTTTTTATTCCAAGATCCCACTATAATTTTTCTGTGCCTGCTTTTTTTTTCTGCCAGTAAATCCTCAATTTTTACACTCCCAATAGGGTGACAGTGCTGTTTGTCTTGCTATGCGACCCTGCAGGCAGCGTGGTCTTTGCTTGGCATGTCGTTTTGAATGAACTTTATAAACTTTTGAGGAGTCTGTCCTTGAAGAAGGTGTAAGTTGGAGCTGAGATTTAAGGGTTCATGCACATTGACATACAATCATCTGCATTCAGGTCGTGAAATTTATGTGTAACTAAACTTGACACTATCCTGTCTTCTGCAAGCCTGCATCATTCAACCCAATTTCTCTGGGCCTAGGTTGTTTTGTTGGTCAATGGAGAGGTTGCTCTGCTTGCTCCTCTTGTCATTACATAAACTGATTTGGGTTCTTGTTCTGCTTCATCTTTAGTCCTGATGTACAGGGACTGCAAGAGTTGTGTAACTAGGTTGAATTCAAGTACAAGCGGTCCTTGAGTTACAAATATTTGACTTGCAAAGGGAGGGAGACAACAGGAAGTGAAATCTACCCCTAGGAGGGGAAATAATTCACCCCTGTAAGGCCCCATACACACGATCGGATATATCCGATGAAAACGGTCCGCGGACCATTTCCATCGGATATGTCCGATCGGGAGTTTGATCCGATGGCGTGTACACACCATCGGATCAAATTCCCCGCCGCCGGACAGCGCGGTGACGTAGTGGTGACGCGGCGGTGACGTTGACGCCGCCGCGTCACCGCCACGTCACCGCACCAGGAAGTAAAACACTTCCGCGCATGCGCCGAATCCATTCGGCAGCGGCGCGGCGGTGGTGGGAGCCGACATGTCTGCTGGTAAGTGTACTAACCAGCAGACATGTCGGGCGGACAGATTCCCACCGGATAGATTTCAAAGCTTGCTTTGAAATCTGTCGGGTGGAGAAATCTGTCCGCTAGCCCATACACACGAGCGGAGATGTCTGCTGAAACGGTCCATCGGACCGTTTTCAGCGGACATATCCCCTCGTGTGTACGCGGCCTAAGAGTTATTTTGGGAAAAGGGTGTCTCCACTGAAGCTTTATCATCACTAATCATCTGTTTCCACAACAACCCAAACCTTGCATACAAATTCAGCTTAAAGACCGCCTCCTGCACATATACGTCGGCAGAATGGCACGGCTGGACGCATCCACTTACAGGTACATTCTGTATTAGTACCCAGCTGTGGGTCGCGGGCATGCTCCCGCGACCCGGTCCAAAGATCCGGGACTCGTGGACCCGATCGCCGCTGGAGTGCGGCGATCGGTCCCCCGAGCTGAAGACCGGGGGGAGAGCCGTGTGTAAACTCGACTTCCCCCGTTCTTCACTGTGGCGGCGTCATCGATCATGTGATCCCTTATACAGGGAATCACAATCGATGATGTCACACCTACAGCCAAACCCCCCTACAGTTGTAAACACACATTAGGGAACACATAACCCCTTCAGCGCCCCTTGTGGTTAACTCCCAAACTGCAAATGTCATTTTCACAATAAACCATGCATTTTAAATGAATTTTTTGCTGTGAAAATGACAATTGTCCCAAAACGTGTCAAAATTGTCCGAAGTGTCCGCCATAATGTTGCAGTCACGAAAAAAAAATCGCTGATCGCCGCCTTTGGTAGTAAAAAAGAAATAAAAAAATGCAATAAAACGATCCCCTATTTTGTAAACGCTATAAATCTTGCGCAAACCAACCGATAAACGCTTATTGCGATTTTTTTATTTATTTTTATTTTTTTACCAATAATACCCATCAGCCTAAACTTATATATATATATATATATATATATATATATATATATATATATATATATTAGGGCTGTGCAAATTAACTTTTAATCGATCGATTAATCTTTAATTTTTTTGATCGATCAAAATCTTTTTGATCGATTAAAAAATTCTTATGACTGGTACTCACCTCTCTGCCGGCTTCTGGGCCTTCAGGGAGTTCTGTCAGAGATCCGGTGACATCATGGACACCGGCGGGGCTTGCTGTGTCCATCTGAAGGGCTCCTTTGCTGTGCCTTCATATCTGCATGCCGGCGGGACCTTACTATCTGCCACACGCAAGCCAGGGCCGTTTTAATAGCATCTTGGGCCCCTGGGCAAAGAAATGCTCTGGGGCCCCTACAAGAATGACAGTGCAGGTAAACAGACATCAAGTAGGTAGAAGGCAGACTGCCTCCCCTGTGTATCTATCACTCTCAGTGCCATCATGGGGCCCCCAATTTCGGGGCAGCGTAGGCTCAAGGACCAGCTGCTTTGGGCAAATTGCAGGGGCCCCCAATGCAGCTGCGGCCCCTGGGCAGTGCCCAGGTGTGCCCTCTCATTAAGACAGCCCTGACGCAAGCGCTGTTACACTTCCCTCTATTACTTCCCTCTGTCAACCTGGGATTCTACAACCATCCACTGGGAGTTGATAGTTCCCTTCACGGGACATCTACATGCGGATGGACTGATGTTAACCCCTCCTCATCTGGATTCAGCAGTGGCATCGTTGTACACATTTTTATACCAGTATCATACTTAGCTACAGGTTTTTATGACTGCTTTTGGTACCATTTGGTATTACTCGCACCATTTTTACAGTTTATGTAGCTACATTGATTTTAACTCCAGTGCAATATTTATTTTGTTACCTACTTGAAGACTATAAAAGTTTTAATGCTATTCCCATGGAGCGCTGGCTTTGTGTGTTTTTTGTATCCTGCTATCCATTTTTCCAGGGGTTGGGAGCTGCACTGGGAATCAGCCTGCAAGTAGATCAGCTAAAAGTAGTTGGATCTGTATGTGCGTTATAATTAATCGAAATTAGTCGATTAATCGATTAAAAAAAAAAACGATTAATCGAACACAAAAATTTTGATCATTCACAGCCCTAATATATATATATATATATATATTCTATGTGTGTGTGTATATATATATATTTGGAGGATATTTATTATAGCATTTTTTTTTTCAAAATTGTCATCTATTTTTGTTTATAGTGCAAAAAATAAAAACCGCAGAGGTGATCAAATACCACCAAAAAGCTTTATTTGTGGGATAAAAAGGACGCCAATTTTGTTTGGGAGCCACGTCACACGACCGCACAATTCTGTTAAAGCAACGATGTGCCTAATCGCAAAACCTGTCCGGGTCCTTTAGCTGACTAAAGGTCCGGGGCCTAAGTGGTTAAGAACCAACATGCAGAACCCTTGTTTGTAACCCGGGGATCGCCTATACTTAAACTCCTTGCATTTAAAAATCTACATGGATGGATGTGTTGTTGATTAGAGCTGCATTTGTGTTTTTATAAGGTTTGACTTTAAACAGTCTGAATTGGCAGTGACCGTTGTAAGAGCCCCAATAGCTGTAAATATTATCACAAACCTGTAGCCTCTTTAACTCGAAATCCTGGCCTATTACCGTAAGTAGAAATGGATCTGCTGGCATGATCAAAAGGTAATAAAACTATTTTACGGGGCCTTGGATAAAACAAAGACTTCTGCATAAATGCCAAACTGCATCATGTATTTTGATTCTGTGCATAGTTGCACTTTAATGGATAATAGTCATTTTTTTAAACAGTGTTTGCTGGCAGATTACTTTTCTGTGCCATCGCAGTAAATTTGTGTATCATTTGACCCATTTGCTTGTTAGTGAAGTTACAAAGGTATGTATGTATTTCTGCTTGTGTATTGTGACTTTATAACCGTTTATTTCAGGTGTGTAATGCATATTTTCATTGTTATTCTAACTTGTTTTTCTTTAACTCCCTTTTCCTTTTGCTGCTTTTTTCTTTCAATTTAGTTTTCGGCCGGTGCTCCCAATTTCCTACATTCAGTCGCAGTTAGCCTTCGAGAGTGAGGAGGAGTGCCATAGTTTCCTGGCTTCTCTGTCTCTTGTGTATGCAGGGAACGACACCAGCAAGATTGATTGCAAGCAAAGCTTAACGGTCTTGCAAAACTTCTAAGCAAGGTTTTTTAGTTTTTTAGTTAAATAAACTTAAATTTAAATGTGTTTAACACATGATTTAAACGCACACTATGGGCCAGATTCAGGAACGGTTACGCTGGCGGATCGAGTGATCCGCCAGCCTAACTGTGGCTTTGAGCCGGCGTTTCTGTTTTCTGTAACCAGAAAACAAGAAACGCCGGGTTGAAGGTCCGATGCGAGCAGCGTAACTGAGTTTCGCCATCGCATCGTTACTTCAACTTAAAAATGGCGCCGGGGGCGTTCCCGCCGATTTACGCTCAAAAAATATGTTAATGAGCGGAAATCGGCAATTCACGATCGAAATCCGGCGCGACGCAGTGACGATACGACGTTTCCGGACGGGATACGCGGCGCATAGATATACCTACATGGGGTTGGAGTATCCTATGTTAGGTATAGGCGTCGTCATCGCGTCGGGAAAAAAAAAAAAAAAACGTCGCTTGCGTAAAACGGTCATGAATGGGAATGTGACGTCATTGACGTTCATTCACAGATTTTGGAGCATGCGCACGGGGATGTTTTGACACTCGACGCATGCGCAGTACGTTGGCGGCGGGATCGCGCGTAGTTAGCATACTACACGCCCCATACCCGCGACATTTGAATTCCGCCGGCTCATTTGCGATGCGCTGCCGCAACTTTAGGAGCAAGTGCTTCGTGAATGACAGCACTTGCTCCTAAAATTTCGGCAGCGTAACGCAAATCAGAAGCGTTACTCCAGAGCAAAGATGCTCTGGAATACGTGAATCTGGCCCAATGTGTGTATGTGAAACTATGGTTGTATTGGATCTACTTCTGATCAGAGGGTCCATGACTTGGTATTCCATTCTGAACCTAAGCTTCTCTGACTTACCCGAGAGCCATTTCAGACCATGGTAATTTTCTTTGTTCAGTGTGCTATGCTTTTGCACTCTCAACATGGTATTACCATTGATTTAATTTATTTTTCTTTATATCGCAATGTAGAGAATAGGATTTTCTATCATCTGTGCCCAGTCTTACCACACAGTTAATCCAGCGCTGAGCAATCCTCTTTTTATTGGTCAGTGGAATAAAACGGACTTCCCTAGAAAAAGCAAAGTCCATTCCGCCCCCATGCTTTGAGTGACAGGTTATTTACATATCTCGTGCACCAGCCTGCAATCATGCACAGTTTCTAAAAACAGTGCACAAATCTCACCCCCCCCCCCTCCTCTCCCTTCTAGCTATCCTATCTTCTTATTGTTATATTGTAGTGTGTGTGTCTGAGGTCACCTGATCACATATGCAAAATTCTTATATTACCAGGATGTGTTGTGGGGGAGGGGTGGATTTCTCACTTTTTATACTTGCACCCATAAGGCTGAATGAACTTAGGGCTGGTTCACATTAATGCACTGTGCGAGATCGCAGGTGATTCGCACCGCACTGCTGTTCAGGTCACATGCAATGTCTCTGTGATGCAATTTCAGCTATACAGTTTGTATGGCTAAAATCACATCTCATTTGGAACAAACATGCACAGGACCCTTTTTTTGATCCACACCAGAATCGCATAGGTGTTCACACCCATGCAATCCGATTCATGTCCTAACTGTCAGTTCGCAGTGCAATATGCGAGCTGAAATGGGGGTGACATTACCATTATATGACACTCCCCAGCAGTTCGCATATAGCAGTGTGAACTGCCGTGCAAGTCGGGTGTGATGTGGGAGCCCGCAGTGGATTTGCAGGGTTCCCGAATTGCACCAGTGTGAACCGAGCCTTGGTGGGAGCAGTCAGGTGACATTTGTAGGCCGTATGCTTTGAGGCTCGGTTCACACTGGTGCGATTCAGGAAACCTACCAATCCACTGCGGGTTCCCACATCACACCCGACTCGCACGGCAGTTCACACTGCCATATGCTGGGGAGTGCCATACAATGGTAATGACACCCCCATTTCAGCTCGCATATCGCACTGCAAACTGACAGGACATGAATCAGATCGCATAGGTTTGAACACCCATGCGATTCTGGTGCGGACCAAAAAAAAGGTCCTGTGCGTGTTTGGTCCGAATGTGATGCGATTTCAGCTATACAGTTTCTATGGCTGAAATCGCATCGCACAGACATCGCATGTGATCTGAACAGCAATGCGGTGCGAATCACAGGAATGCATAGGGTACAGAGGTGGGTAGTACATGCAGGATGGTGTCAGGATAGTGCACAGTGTCAGATATTTATATTTTACAATTTAATATTTTTTGTTCCCAAAAGTTTTTTTGGGACCAATGGATTTTTTTCTTTTTATTAATTTTTACAATAACTTTTTTTTTTCTTTTTACAATTTATTTTTGTACTATTGATGGGAGGGTGTTTTTTTAATATATTTTTTCACAGTGCTTTTGGGAAAGGGGGTGGGGGGAGGGGCCGGTGGTCGGTGTCAGTGGGCCGGTGTCGAGGTGCCAGTGGACGGTGGGCCGGTGTCGAGGTGCCAGTGGACGGTGGGCCGGTGTCGAGGTGCCAGTGGACGGTGGGCCGGTGTCGAGGTGACGGTGGGCAGGTGACGGTGGGCAGGTGTCGAGGTGACGGTGGGCAGGTATCGAGGTGACGGTGGGCAGGTGTCGAGGTGACGGTGGGCCGGTGTCGAGGTGACGGTGGGCCGGTGTCGAGGTGACGGTGGGCCGGTGTCGAGGTGACGGTGGGCCGGTGATGGTGGGCCGGTGTCGAGGTGCCAGTGGACGGTGGGCCGGTGTCGAGGTGCCAGTGGACGGTGGGCCGGTTGTCGAGGTGCCAGTGGACGGTGGGCCGTTGTCGAGGTGCCGGTGGGCCGTTGTCGAGGGGCCGGTGTCGAGGTGCCGGTGGGCCGGTGTCGAGGTGCCGGTGTCGAGGTGCCAGTGGACGGTGTGCCGGTGTCGAGGTGCCAGTGGACGGTGTGCCGGTGTCGAGGTGCCAGTGGACGGTGTGCCGGTGTCGAGGTGCCAGTGGACGGTGTGCCGGTGTCGAGGTGCCAGTGGACGGTGTGCCAGTGTCGAGGTGCCAGTGGACGGTGTGCCGGTTGTCGAGGTGCCAGTGGACGGTGGGCCGGTTGTCGAGGTGCCAGTGGGCCGGTGTCAAGGTACCAGTGGACGGTGGGCCGTTGTCGAGGTGCCGGTGGGCCGTTGTCGAGGTGCCGGTGGGCCGTTGTCGAGGTGCCGGTGGGCCGTTGTCGAGGTGCCGGTGGGCCGTTGTCGAGGTGCCGGTGGGCCGTTGTCGAAGTGCCGGTGGGCCGTTGTCGAGGTGCCGTTGTCGAGGTGCCGGTGTCGAGGTGCCAGTGGACGGTGTGCCGGTGTCGAGGTGCCAGTGGACGGTGTGCCGGTGTCGAGGTGCCAGTGGACGGTGTGCCGGTGTCGAGGTGCCAGTGGACGGTGTGCCGGTGTCGAGGTGCCAGTGGACGGTGTCGAGGTGCCAGTGGACGGTGGGCCAGTGTCGAGGTGCCAGTGGGCCGTTGTCGAGGTGCCGGTGGACGGTGGGCCGGTGTCGAGGTGGACGGTGTCGAGGTGCCAGTGGACGGTGGGCCGGTGTCGAGGTGCCAGTGTCGAGGTGCCAGTGGGCCGTTGTCGAGGTGCCAGTGGGCCGTTGTCGAGGTGCCGGTGGACGGTGGGCCGGTGTTGAGGTGCCAGTGGACGGTGGGCCGGTGTCGAGGTGCCAGTGGACGGTGGGCCGGTGTCGAGGTGCCAGTGGACGGTGGGCCGGTGTCGAGGTGCCAGTGGACGGTGGGCCGGTGTCGAGGTGCCAGTGGACGGTGGGCCGGTGTCGAGGTGCCAGTGGACGGTGGGCCGGTGTCGAGGTGCCAGTGGACGGTGGGCCGGTTGTCGAGGTGCCAGTGGACGGTGGGCCGGTTGTCGAGGTGCCAGTGGACGGTGGGCCGGTTGTCGAGGTGCCAGTGGACGGTGGGCCGGTTGTCGAGGTGCCAGTGGACGGTGGGCCGGTTGTCGAGGTGCCAGTGGACGGTGGGCCGGTTGTCGAGGTGCCAGTGGACGGTGGGCCGGTTGTCGAGGTGCCAGTGGACGGTGGGCCGGTTGTCGAGGTGCCAGTGGACGGTGGGCCGGTTGTCGAGGTGCCAGTGGACGGTGGGCCGGTGTCGAGGTACCAGTGGACGGTGGGCCGTTGTCGAGGTGCCGGTGGGCCGTTGTCGAGGTGCCAGTGGACCGGTGTCGAGGTGCCAGTGGACTGTGGGCCAGTGTCGAGGTGCCAGTGGGCCGTTGTCGAGGTGACGGTGGGCCGATGTCGAGGTGACGTTGTCGAGGTGCCGAGGTGCCGGTGGGCCGGTGTCGAGGTGCCGGTGGGCCGGTGTCGAGGTGCCGGTGGGCCGGTGTCGAGGTGCCGGTGGGCCGTTGTCGAGGGGCCGGTGTCGAGGTGCCGGTGTCGAGGTGCCAGTGGACGGTGTGCCGGTGTCGAGGTGCCAGTGGACGGTGGGCCAGTGTCGAGGTGCCAGTGTCGAGGTGCCGGTGTCGAGGGGCCGTTGTCGAGGTGCCGGTGGGCCGTTGTCGAGGTGCCGGTGGGCCGTTGTCGAGGTGCCGGTGGGCCGTTGTCGAGGTGCCGGTGGGCCGTTGTCGAGGGGCCGGTGTCGAGGTGCCAGTGGACGGTGTGCCGGTGTCGAGGTGCCAGTGGACGGTGGGCCAGTGTCGAGGTGCCAGTGGGCCGTTGTCGAGGTGCCGGTGGACGGTGGGCCGGTGTCGAGGTGCCGGTGGGCCGGTGTCGAGGTGCCGGTGGGCCGGTGCCGGTGGGCCGGTTGTCGAGGTGCCAGTGGACGGTGGGCCGGTGTCGAGGTACCAGTGGACGGTGGGCCGGTGTCGAGGTGCCGGTGGGCCGTTGTCGAGGTGCCGGTGGGCCGTTGTCGAGGTGCCGGTGGGCCGTTGTCGAGGTGCCGGTGGGCCGTTGTCGAGGTGCCGGTGTGCCGGTGTCGATGTGCCAGTGGACGGTGGGCCAGTGTCGAGGTGCCAGTGGACGGTGGGCCAGTGTCGAGGTGCCAGTGGACGGTGGGCCAGTGTCGAGGTGCCAGTGGGCCGTTGTCGAGGTGCCGGTGGACAGTGTCGAGGTGCCGGTGGGCCGGTGTCGAGGTGCCGGTGTGCCGGTGTCGATGTGCCAGTGGACGGTGGGCCAGTGTCGAGGTGCCAGTGTCAAGGTGCCAGTGGGCCGTTGTCGAGGTGCCGGTGGACAATGTCGAGGTGCCGGTGGGCCGGTGTCGAGGTGCCGGTGGGCCGGTGTCGAGGTGCCGGTGGGCCGGTGTCGAGGTGCCGGTGGGCCGGTGTCGGTGGGCCGTTGTCGAGGTGGCGGTGGGCCGTTGTCGAGGTGGCGGTGGGCCGTTGTCGAGGTGGCGGTGGGCCGTTGTCGAGGTGCCGGTGTCGAGGTGCCGGTGTCGAGGGGCCGGTGGACGGTGTGCCGGTGTCGAGGTGCCAGTGGCCGGTGTCGAGGGGCCGGTGTCGAGGGGCCGGTGTCGAGGGGCCGGTGTCGAGGTGCCAGTGGACGGTGGGCCGGTGTCGAGGTGCCAGTGTCGAGGTGCCGGTGGACAGTGTCCAGGGGCCAGTGGACGGTGGGCCAGTGTCGAGGTGCCAGTGGACCGTGTCGAGGTGCCAGTGGACAGTGTCGAGGTGCCAGTGGACAGTGTCGAGGTGCCAGTGGACAGTGTCGAGGTGCCAGTGGACCGTGTCGAGGTGCCAGTGGACCGTGTCGAGGTGCCAGTGGACAGTGTCGAGGTGCCAGTGGACAGTGTCGAGGTGCCAGTGGACAGTGTCGAGGTGCCAGTGGACAGTGTCGAGGTGCCGGTGTCGAGGGGCCGGTGGGCCGGTGTCGAGGTGCCAGTGGACGGTGGGCCAGTGTCGAGGTGCCAGTGGACAGTGTCGAGGTGCCAGTGGACGGTGGGCCGGTGTCGAGGTGCCAGTGGACAGTGTCGAGGGGCCAGTGGGCTGGTGTCGAGGTGACAGTGTCCAGGGGCCAGTGGACGGTGGGCCGGTGTCGAGGTGCCAGTGGACGGTGGGCCGTTGTCGAGGTGTAGGTGGGCCGGTGTCGAGGTGCCGGTGGGCCGTTGTCGAGGTGCCGGTGGGCCGTTGTCGAGGTGCCGGTGGGCCGTTGTCGAGGTGCCGGTGGGCCGGTGTCGACGTGCCAGTGGACGGTGGGCCGGTGTCGAGGTGCCGGTGGACGGTGGGCCGGTGTCGAGGTGCCGGTGGACAGTGTCGAGGTGCCGGTGGACAGTGTCGAGGTGCCGGTGGACAGTGTCGAGGTGCCGGTGGACGGTGGGCCGGTGTCGAGGTGCCGGTGGACGGTGGGCCGGTGTCGAGGTGTCGGTGGACGGTGGGCCGGTGTCGAGGTGTCGGTGGACGGTGGGCCGGTGTCGAGGTGTCGGTGGACAGTGTCCAGGGGCCAATGGACGGTGGACCGGTGTCGGACGGTGGGCCGGTGTCGAGGTGCCGGTGGACAGTGTCGAGGTGCCGGTGGACAGTGTCGAGGTGCCGGTGGACAGTGTCGAGGTGCCGGTGGACAGTGTCGAGGTGCCAGTGGACGTGTGGGCCAGTGGACAGTGTGAGGTGCCAGTGGACGGTGGGCCAGTGGACAGCCGTGGACGGTGTCGAGGAGCCGGTGGACAGTGTCCAGGGGCCAATGGACGGTGGGTCGGTGTCGAGGTGCCGGTGGGCCGGTGTCCAGGGGCCAATGGACGGTGGGCCGGTGTCGAGGTGCCGGTGGGCCGGTGTCCAGGGGCCAATGGACGGTGGGCCGGTGTCCAGGGGCCAATGGACGGTGGGACGGTGGGCCGGTGTCAAGGTGCCAGTGGACAGGGGCCAATGGACGGTGTCAAGGTGCCAGTGGACAGGGGCCAGTGGACGGTGGGCCGGTGTCGAGGTGCCAGTGGACAGTGTCGAGGTGCCGGTGGGCCGGTGTCGAGGTGACGGTGGGCCGGTGTCGAGGTGCCGGTGGACAGTGTCGAGGTGCCAGTGGACAGTGTCGAGGTGCCAGTGGACAGTGTCGAGGGGCCAGTGGACAGTGTCGAGGGGCCAGTGGACAGTGTCGAGGGGCCAGTGGACAGTGTCGAGGGGCCAGTGGACAGTGTCGAGGGGCCAGTGGACAGTGTCGAGGGGCCAGTGGACCGGTGTCGAGGAGCCGGTGGACAGTGTCCAGGGGCCAATGGACGGTGGGTCGGTGTCGAGGTGCCGGTGGGCCGGTGTCCAGGGGCCAATGGACGGTGGGCCGGTGTCCAGGGGCCAATGGACGGTGGGCCGGTGTCCAGGGGCCAATGGACGGTGGGCCGGTGTCCAGGGGCCAATGGACGGTGGGCCGGTGTCAAGGTGCCAGTGGACAGGGGCCAATGGACGGTGTCAAGGTGCCAGTGGACAGGGGCTAATGGACGGTGTCAAGGTGCCAGTGGACAGGGGCCAGAGGACGGTGGGCCGGTGTCGAGGTGCCGGTGGACGGTGGGCCAGTGTCGAGGTGCCAGTGGACAGTGTCGAGGGGCCAGTGGACGGTGGGCCAGTGTCGAGGTGCCAGTGGACAGTGTCGAGGGGCCAGTGGACGGTGGGCCGGTGTCGAGGTGCCGGTGTCGAGGTGCCGGTGTCGAGGGGCCGGTGGGCCGGTGTCGAGGGGCCGGTGGACGGTGGGCCAGTGTCGAGGTGCCAGTGGACAGTGTCGAGGTGCCAGTGGACGGTGGGCCGGTGTCGAGGTGCCAGTGGACAGTGTCGAGGTGCCAGTGGACGGTGGGCCAGTGTCGAGGTGCCAGTGGACAGTGTCGAGGTGCCAGTGGACGGTGGGCCGGTGTCGAGGTGCCAGTGGACGGTGGGCCGGTGTCGAGGTGCCAGTGGACAGTGTCCAGGGGCCAGTGGGCCGGTGTCGAGGTGACAGTGTCCAGGGGCCAGTGGACGGTGGGCCGGTGTCGAGGTGCCAGTGGACGGTGGGCCAGTGGACGGTGGGCCGTTGTCGAGGTGCCGGTGGGCTGGTGTCGAGGTGCCGGTGGGCCGTTGTCGAGGTGCCGTTGGGCCGTTGTCGAGGTGCCGTTGGGCCGTTGTCGAGGTGCCGGTGGGCCGTTGTCGAGGTGCCGGTGGGCCGTTGTCGAGGTGCCGGTGTCGAGGTGCCAGTGGACGGTGGGCCGGTGTCGAGGTGCCAGTGGACGGTGGGCCGGTGTCGAGGAGCCGGTGGACAGTGTCCAGGGGCCAATGGACGGTGGGCCGGTGTCGGACGGTGGGCCGGTGTCGAGGTGCCGGTGGACAGTGTCGAGGAGCCGGTGGACAGTGTCGAGGAGCCGGTGGACAGTGTCGAGGAGCCGGTGGACAGTGTCGAGGAGCCGGTGGACAGTGTCGAGGAGCCGGTGGACAGTGTCCAGGAGCCGGTGGACAGTGTCCAGGGGCCAATGGACGGTGGGCCGGTGTCGGACGGTGGGCCGGTGTCGAGGTGCCAGTGGACAGTGTCGAGGTGCCAGTGGACAGTGTCGAGGTGCCAGTGGACGGTGGGCCGGTGTCGAGGTGCCAGTGGACAGTGTCGAGGTGCCAGTGGACGGTGGGCCAGTGTCGAGGTGCCAGTGGACAGTGTCGAGGTGCCAGTGGACGGTGGGCCGGTGTCGAGGTGCCAGTGGACGGTGGGCCGGTGTCGAGGTGCCAGTGGACAGTGTCCAGGGGCCAGTGGGCCGGTGTCGAGGTGACAGTGTCCAGGGGCCAGTGGACGGTGGGCCGGTGTCGAGGTGCCAGTGGACGGTGGGCCAGTGGACGGTGGGCCGTTGTCGAGGTGCCGGTGGGCTGGTGTCGAGGTGCCGGTGGGCCGTTGTCGAGGTGCCGGTGGGCCGTTGTCGAGGTGCCGTTGGGCCGTTGTCGAGGTGCCGGTGGGCCGTTGTCGAGGTGCCGGTGGGCCGTTGTCGAGGTGCCGGTGTCGAGGTGCCAGTGGACGGTGGGCCGGTGTCGAGGTGCCAGTGGACGGTGGGCCGGTGTCGAGGAGCCGGTGGACAGTGTCCAGGGGCCAATGGACGGTGGGCCGGTGTCGGACGGTGGGCCGGTGTCGGACGGTGGGCCGGTGTCGAGGTGCCGGTGGACAGTGTCGAGGAGCCGGTGGACAGTGTCGAGGAGCCGGTGGACAGTGTCGAGGAGCCGGTGGACAGTGTCGAGGAGCCGGTGGACAGTGTCGAGGAGCCGGTGGACAGTGTCCAGGAGCCGGTGGACAGTGTCCAGGGGCCAATGGACGGTGGGCCGGTGTCGGACGGTGGGCCGGTGTCGAGGTGCCAGTGGACAGTGTCGAATTGCCAGTGGACAGTGTCGAGGTGCCAGTGGACAGTGTCGAGGTGCCAGTGGACAGTGTCGAGGTGCCAGTGGACAGTGTCGAGGTGCCAGTGGACGGTGGGCCAGTGTCGAGGTGCCAGTGGACGGTGGGCCAGTGGGCCGGTGTCGAGGAGCCGGTGGACAGTGTCCAGGGGCCAATGGACGGTGGGTCGGTGTCGAGGTGCCGGTGGGCCAGTGTCCAGGGGCCAATGGACGGTGGGCCGGTGTCGAGGTGCCGGTGGGCCGGTGTCCAGGGGCCAATGGACGGTGGGACGGTGGGCCGGTGTCAAGGTGCCAGTGGACAGGGGCCAATGGACGGTGTCAAGGTGCCAGTGGGCCGGTGTCGAGGTGCCGGTGGACGGTGGGCCGGTGTCGAGGTGCCAGTGGACAGTGTCGAGGTGCCAGTGGACGGTGGGCCGGTGTCGAGGTGCCAGTGGACAGTGTCGAGGCGCCAGTGGACAGTGTCGAGGCGCCAGTGGACAGTGTCGAGGCGCCAGTGGACAGTGTCGAGGCGCCAGTGGACAGTGTCGAGGTGCCAGTGGACGGTGGGCCGGTGTCGAGGTGCCAGTGGACGGTGGGCCGGTGTCGAGGTGCCAGTGGACGGTGGGCCGGTGTCGAGGTGCCAGTGGACGGTGGGCCGGTGTCGAGTTGCCAGTGGACGGTGGGCCGGTGTCGAGGTGCTGGTGTCGAGGTGCCGGTGGCCGATGTCGAGGTGACGGTGGGCCGTTGTCGAGGTGGACGGTGGGCCGTTGTCGAGGTGCCGGTGGGCCGTTGTCGAGGTGCCGGTGGGCCGTTGTCGAGGTGCCGGTGGGCCGTTGTCGAGGTGCCGGTGTCGAGGTGCCAGTGGCCGGTGTCAAGGTGCCGGTGGGCCGGTGTCGAGGTGCCGGTGGACGGTGGGCCGGTGTCGAGGTGCCGGTGGACGGTGGGCCGTTGTCGAGGTGCCGGTGGGCCGTTGTCGAGGTGCCGGTGGGCCGTTGTCGAGGGGCCGGTGTCGAGGTGCCGGTGGGCCGTTGTCGAGGTGGGCCGGTGTCGAGATGGGCCGGTGTCGAGGTGGGCCGGTGGGCCGGTGTCGAGGTGGGCCGGTGGGCCGGTGTCGAGGTGGGCCGGTGGGCCGGTGTCGAGGTGGGACGGTGGGCCGGTGTCGAGGTGGGCCGGTGTCGAGGTGCCGGTGGGCCGGTGTCGAGGTGCCAGTGGGCCGTGGCCGATGTCGAGTTAAATAGATCATTTAATTTTCGTACTACCGCGGGGTATGGCGCCGCTATATCGCGTCACGCCTTCCAAAAACAGCAGACTAGCACTCGGCTGTTCTCGGCGCCTGCGCACAGACCCAGGAGCTGACTGCGCAGGCGCCGTATACAGCCTAAGCCTATTTCGGCTTTTTTCGGAGGGCGCGACGCGGCTATATATGGCGCCTGCGCAGTCAGCTCCTAGGTCTGTGCTCAGGCGCTGTATAGCGCCGAGAACAGCCGAGTGCTAGTCTGCTATTTTCGGAAGGCGTGACGCTATATAGCGGCGCCATACCCCGCAGTAGGACGAAAATGTATCTATTAAGAGGTAAGTACACCGATAAAAAAAGACAGCATACTGGCGCTGACGCCAGTATGCTGGATGGGATGGGAGAAAGTGGTTTTAAGGGTGAACCCCCTCTTTAAGTTAAAATGAGTGTTCTGTACATAAGAGATACTATTTAGCTCTTTTCAAAGCCGTAAGTACATTTTGTATTCAAGGGTTTCTTCTGAAGTGAACAAATTTGTTTTCTTTTTGTTTTGATTTCTTTTTACGTTTTTTATATATATATATATATATATATATATATATATATATTTATTTTTATTTATTTTTTTGAATGTTTGATAGATTTGATGTTGTAAATGGACACTAACTATGTTTCAGGTTCTCTTCTCCCTTTACCTCACTTGCACAAAGCCTTTGTCCACCTGCTGCACCAAAACTATTGTGGCTCTGGGGAGAAGGCATGAATTACAGAAGGAAGAAGCCAACGCAAAGATTGGGAGAAACGAAATAAGAATTGCAAGCTGTTCTGCCTTGGTGAAATAGACTTTCTTAAATGCATATAAAGAACTGTTTTAACATCCAAAAAGTCTGCAAATGAAGAAAGAAGTTCATGCTACGCTGACAACCCTCCTGTATCTTCATGGAATCTCTTCCAACTCCTGGATCCTAATAGCCTGTGAGAAGATGTGCTTATAGTTGTATTTTGGCCCATTCCTTTATTTTTACCCCCCCCCTCCTTTTTATTCACCCCCATTATGTTTTGTTTTTACTTTTTTATTTCTGTCCTATTTTCAACAGGTAAATATTGGGTAATATCAAATACCAAAGCCTTCCCTTCCCAACACATTTGTTTTTTTGTTTTTTTTTAACTTTTTTTTCTTACTTTTTATTTTAGTTTCTCTAACCCTTCTTTTCTTTTTTTGTTATTCCCACCCTCCCTTTCAGCCCATCTTTATAAAAAAATCCCCCCCCCCCCCCAATCTTAAAAATTGTAACAATGTGGTATTGTGCAATAATGAACAGGTGTTGGTCAAGTGCTCCTTTCTTTGCAGATGTTGTTTTGTTTTTGTTTTTTCCTTTCTCCCTTAATAAACTTATGAGTTGCAAGTGGCTTTTGTTCTCCTTTCAAAGTGAAAGTGTACATATAGAAGAAATTGTAAGGACTGGTTCACACCCGAACGAGGTGCGGGAAACCTGCGTTCTGTGCACATTTCCAGTACCACGTTCAAAAAGCGTGCAGTTGCAATCTACAGTGTGTTTTATATTAAGTTGATACCCCAAGTGCACTGCGTTTGCCCACAGCGGATTGTATGGTACAGAAGTACCATGCAATGCGATGTCATTGCGATTCAAGAAGTAGTGCATGCGTTACTTTTGGTGTGGTGCGAGTTCACCCATTCAGTATGAAATTTGCTGAAATCGCACTGTACAGAACTGCATGGGAATCGCACAGGAATGCACTGAGGAAGGGGTTGCACCCCCAAAACACATTTACCCTGAGATAGTCTTAGGTGTGTGTGTGTGTGTTTTCATGGCTCAATTGTGCCTTGTGAGTACCCATTTTTTTGGGGAATTTTTTTAAATTCATAAAATTATCGGTAATAATGTATTAGGTGTGCACACCTTCCTTTTTTATAGCACATATTAGAACTATGATGAATTCAAGGGGGCACAGCATATGGTGGGGAGAGGCTTTATAGTGTGTACGAGTGTATACAGGGGGTGTACATATAACGCAGTCATGCATAATGTAAAAGTGTGGCAATACGCACAGGACATTATACAAATTGAAATGGCTAGGAGTAAAAGGAATATACACTGCAGGCACATTGAAACTGTGAATTTAAAAAGAGCAGATGTGGTATTGGTTATATCAGGGATCTTCAAACTACGGCCCTCCAGCTGTTGCGGAACTACACATCCCATGAGTCAATGTAAAACTCTGACATTCACAGACATGACTAGGCATGATGGGAGTTGTAGTTCCTGAACAACTGGAGGGCCATAGTTTGAGGATCCCTGGGTTATATTGTGGAACAGTGCAGAGTCTAGAACATTGTGTGTGGATTGCAGTCTTGAGAATACAATTCTACAGAATAGAATGTTCAAGACCTCCTGATACTTTTTAACCACTCTAGTCTCCAGTGTGTTTTAAAGTGGCACTGGGATAGTGGTTGTTTGTCGGAGCTTAACAATTGTGACAATTGCCTTGTCCTGATAGAATTAAGTGCTGGAACTGCCAGCTACCTGTAATGGCTGACATCCAGGGCTTTGCCAAGGAGCGTTTTTGTGAAGGCAAGAGTAAACGCAACACATCCATGTTTTACCTGAAAGTGTTACTTAACCCACAACAGTGTCACTTCAGGTATTTCCGGAAGGCGTGACGTGCTTTAGCAGCCGTCAATCAGCTCGTCTTCGCTTAGAAAACGCCTACTGGCTGCACGATTGCCCGCCGCCGGATAACAAGCCCTCGTATAAAGATAAGTACCGGAAAAAGAAAAAAAAAAACAGCATACTCCAGATGTTAGCAGTATGCTGGACCTATTGTCTAAATATGGATTTTAGGGTGAACCTCCGCTTTAAGTGATTAATCCTCTTCAGTGTGTAGAAAGGTGCTTTGCTCTTGAATGCATAGATTCTCCCCATCCTGCAGGGGGCACACTGGACAAGTCCAGATAAGACAGTAAGAGTAGGTCTGCTGCACATGCTCAGTCTATTGCTGGAGAAAATCTTTCCTCTTTTGAGCTGAGTAGTCAGGTCACATGGTATTGACACATTTGAGCCTGCATACGGATCCTAAATGACAACACAGTAACAAAAAAAAAAACACACTGGGTGGGATGCCATATCGCAATGGATGATTCGCCCTCCCATAGCTGCATGAGGACACAGGATTTAGTGAATTTCAATGATTCCCATAACACCACTGTACATGTGTTTGCAGCTTCAGTTAAAGCCTGCAGCTGTGCATATTGAGGTAATGGATATTTTTAAACTTTTAAAAATACATTTCCCTATTTCTAAATTCATAAATATAGATCATTTCAAAATGGTGGGTTTCATTTTTATTTTTATTTTTTTCATATTAATTTCTCTCCCTCCCCTGTCATCCTCATCCCACCAGTCACCTTGCTAACACACTAATTCATGCCTTTGATCCTCATTCATCACACCTGGCACCCCACTGCAACCTTACTAACACCCCACCCATTGTAATCCTCATGTTCATTATACCTTGCACCCCACTGCTGCCTTGCTTACACCCTACCCCGTCAGCCTCCCTCTATAACCCACTACTAGCGTTCAAGCACCTACATTGACAAAGCAGCTTATTCCAACATTGAGAGGACAAAAAATACTTAGCTTTTTTTTTTCTTTTTTTTTTTAGGGACCAGTGACTATTACAGTGATCAGTATATATTGTTAGCTCTGATCACTGTATACATGACATTGACAGGGAAGAGGTTAACACTAGTGGACGATCAAGGGGTTAATTGTGTCCTAGGGAGGTGTTTCTAACTAAGGGGAGTGGACTGACTGAAAATAGAGATCTGTTCTTAATCACTAGGAGCAGACCACTCGCCTAATAGAATGGGGATCCATCTGTTTATGTTGGTAGATCCCCATTCTGCACCTCTGCCCTGCAATCGTGGCTGCTGGGACCCACACATCGGCTTCCTCGCTGTGCAGTGGGCGTGCGTGCATCTGGCGGTGTGTAAGTGCCCGCAGTCTCGCATGCACGAAACAACGTACAGGTATATGGTGGGTGGTCCTTAAGTGGTTAAAGTGTTACTAAACCCACAACAGTAGTATCAGTCTGTATATGCCGAAAAAACATTTACCCACTAATGGAATTTCCCAGTATTTAACTTCTCCAAAGTTCTTTTTCAATTAAATGAAACCATGGTGAATGAGAAGTTGTCAGCCATCTCCACTGATATGAAAAGTTCCTGATAATCCGGATCTCTTACTCCCAGCCAAACCTGAGAGTGCTGACTTTTTGAACCGATAAGCCCATATGGCGTGCAGGGGGAAGTAACGTATCTCCCTATTGCCCATCGTCCCTCCCCTTCCCCTCACTCTTCCTTCTCTTCCCTTTTCTTTCCCCTGATCACTTTTTATTATATTGCCTAAACTCCTATAGCCCATTGGGCCCTGGAAGTGTCACAGAAACACAAATTTATGACATGTCAATGGTATTAAAAAATATTTCAGGCTGGGTTAACACATGTGACTCTGCAAAGGCTCTTGTTCATTTGAATGGTCTGCCGTGCCTCCTGAAACACATGGAAAAGGTCCCTTTTTAGAAACGCAGCCTGCACAGGAACTACAAGTGCAGTGTGATTCCCAGTGTGGGTATGATTTCCATTGCATGTGCCATTAAGGTTAATGGTGTCGCACACATCCAGTGTGTTGTTTCTGTGCAGGTGTGAACCTAGCCCTACTGATGGCTAAGAACTTCTGTGTTTATGTAAGATAAGAGGCTTGAAATGTTGACCAATTTAACAATGGATTTCGTAAAGTGGAGTTTCACCCAAAAGTGAAACTTCTGCTTATTGATCCCCCCCCTCCCTCTGGTGCCACATTAGCACCTTTTGGGGGGGTACCCGTATTTGACAGGTACCGTGTCCCCACTTATGTTGGACCTTGCCGTGATGAGGTACATCAGAAGTCCGGCTCCCTCCTCCTTACTATAAGCCAGTAGGAGTGTGCAGTAGGGACCCGACCATTAAGCCGGAAGGCTTCACTGCCAAGTTCCTGTATCGGAAATGGTGACGGCAACACCCAACAGCTGATGGAAACATTAGCTGTAAGGCTGACATTGCTGGACTCCAGGACAGTTAAGTGTAGCTGCTGACATCATTTTTTGAGGGGAAGGCAGACCGCTGTAATTCTTTGTATATTATTTTTACAAAAAAATAACCTTTTTTGGGGCCTTTAACCAGTTAGAGACCAGCCGCTGCAGTTATGGTCCCCTGGGGGAAACATAGCTGTATGTCGGTAATTTTTAGAGCACTAGGGGGCGGGTTAGAGCACTAGGGGGGTCCCACCCCAGCAGCCATGATGTCCGCAGGGCACCCACGATCGCTCCTGACAGAACGGAGGTCTGTCAATGTAATCGGACAGATCTCCATTCTGTCAGGGGTAAGGAAACTACTGCTTAGGAATAGCAATCGGTCTCCTCCCCCAGGCAGTTCCACCCCCCACAACACTCCGTAGCTAACACATTTAACACCCCTTGATCGCCCTCTAGTGTTGACTCCTCTGCCAATGATAATTTATACAGTAATCTGTGTTTTTTTTTAGTTCTGATTGCTGTATAAATGTCAGTGGTCCCAAAAAGTGTCCGATCTGTATGTCGCAGTCCTGCTAAAATCACAGATCGCAACCATTACTAGTAAAAAAATAAATTATAATAAAAATGCAATAAATCTATGCCTTATTTACACTTATTGGTATTTTTATTGTTCTGAAAATATGTTGAATACATATTGGCCTAAACTGAGGAAGAAATGTCATTGTTTTTCCATCTTTTGTTTATAGGTCACAAATTAAAAAACCGCAGAGGTAATTAACTTACCACCAGAAAAACACTCTATTTGTGGGGAAAATTTTGTTTGGGTGCAACGTCGCACGAGAGTTGTCAGTTAAAGTGACTCGGTGCCCTATTGCAAAAAAAATGGCCTGGTCATTAAGGGGTCAAATCTCTTTAGTTCCTTAAGTGATTCATTTACTTTGAAAATATTGTGAAACCGTGAAATGTGGAAGAAAGTTATGGAATATGAGCCACATGGGAGAAAAGATCTCCAACAAAGTAAGAAGCCAGAATGTGCACTATAGAAAGAAAGCTGTGGCCAGGCTAACATGGGAAATGAAGCAGAAAGGAGAACAGAAATGGAGCTACTAATCTGTATGTGGAAGAGAGGGAGGATGTCACTGATAGTTATTCTCATTGCACGTTAAACTTTTTGTGTGTATATATATTAGGGTTGCCACCTCATCCCTTTAAAACTGAACACATATTAATTACATAGGTTATGGCTGATTAATGTGGTAATTAAACTCACTTGGTGCCTTATCGGCATTAAATTAGCCCCAGAACCTGTGTAATTCAGATCACACACACACACACACACACGGGTTGTACCGATACTAGTAACGGTGTCGGGACCGATACCGAGTATTTGCGGGAGTAATTGCTCCCGATGCCTGGCCGAATACTTTTTTTTTTGTATTTTTCAACATGTTCTGTGAAAATTCTATGATTTTTTTTTTTTTACTACTGCGTGACAAGCAAATAAAACATTTTTATTCATTTTTTTTTTTTTTTATCATAATTTCTCTTTATTGTTTTTCATTTTAACAAAGATTTGGTATAGTTACATACTATTGATATAAACTATTTAGTGCACTTATATATACACATATACACATATACAACCATACATTGTGCAGATTCATGATCAAATAATATCTCCCCTCCCACCCACCCCCCTATAGTGTTGTAAGAAAAAGGAAGAAAGAAAGGAGAGCTCTCTTCGTCTGGACTAGCTATTGATTGATTCGAGGAGATAGTTTAGGAAAGAGAGATAAGGTCTGGAAGGCCCATCAAGGACTCCAGCTTAAAGCAAGAGGAGATCAGATAGAGATTAATTTCCCTTTATCATTGTATTTTGACCAAAGAGAAATTTAACAACGACTACTAAGGTCAGGGGATTTACAGATTCATACAGCAGTTATCTCTCCAGTGGAAATCCCATTTCTCTTAGCCAAGGCCCCCCACACTCTTGTAAATTTCTTAAGCCCCGTACACACGATCACTTTTCGTGATGAAAAAAAACGTCATTTTATCTAACGAAACAAAATGACGTTTTTCAAACTTCATTTTCAAAAACGACATTGCATACACACCATAGTTTTCCACAATGCTCTTGCAAAGCACGGTTACGTAAGACACTTTCGACGGCACTCTGTTCCATTGAAGCTCCCATCTCATAACTTCTAAGCATGCAACGTTTTGCCCACAAACGGTCACTTTTTATGACACAAAAAACGACATTTTGAAAAACGACACAAAAAATTCAAGCATGTTGGAATTTTTTTTTTGGTCGTTTTTTTGAAGACATAAAACAACGTTTTGCCCACACACGATCATTTTAAATGACGTTTTTTAAAACGTCGTTTTTTTTCATCACAAAAAGTGATCGTGTGTACACGGCATTAGTTTCCTTGTTTAATAAAGGCCACCCTCTCGCACCAGATCAGGACATTGATGGTTTCGACCCAGTTCTCGAAAGATGGGGGAGCCTGCGCTTGCCATCTCTGAGCTATCAACTTCCGAGCTTGGAATAAGCACCTCAGTACACTTGCCAAAGCTCCAGCCGGTATTCTATGATCTTCTATAGCACCTAGCAAGCAGATTTTGGCTTCTGGCTCTAAAGAGGTCGTAAAAACGTTATTAATCCTGTTTATCACTTCTGTCCAATATCTAAAGAGCTTGGAACACCTCCAGAACATATGAATCAGATCTCCTGGTGCCTTACACCTGGGACATTAATCGCTCTGTTTCCAACCTAATACAAAAAAAATTCTAGGAGTGTGGTAAGCCCGGTGGAGTAGAAATAGATGGGACTTAATTTCCTAAGGAGAATGGAAAAAGTGATGAGAGATGAAATCAGTGCACTGAGAACCGATATTAGCCATATTTTGTCACGGGTGGAGGAGGTGAAGACCAGGCTGGAAAGGGAAAGGGAAAGGGAAGAAATATAATTAAATCATCTGAAAGAGCAACATTCCATAATGAAACATAACCAGAGATCCCTGCAATACCGATTAGAAGATCAAGAGAACCGAAATAGAAGGCAAAACCTGAGAATTCGATCTATCAAATAAGAAAGGGGTGAAGATCTGAGAAAAATGTTGAACAATCTGTTTCTCCCTCTACTGGACAATGGCTCGGAAGAACCCCTTAAAATAGAGCGGGTCCACCGCATCGGAAGAGTGAGGGAAAGAGAGGGCGAAAGACCAAGAGATATAATAGCCAGGTTCAGATACTATGAAGATAAGGCAGAAATATGGTCTAGATTGCGAGGAAAGTCACCCCTGTGCTATGGGGGGGTCGAGATCCAGATTTTCACAGATTTGGCATGGGAAACCCTCGCCAGGAGGAGGCATCTAAAACCCCTACTGGAACAGATGCGGTCACAAAATATTAAATACCAGTGGGGGTTCCCTGCGTGCCTTATAGGACAGAATGATGGGATCTCGGCAAAATTGACATTTCCAGAGGAGCTATCAGGGTTCTGTCGTAAACTGGATATGCATATTGTGGAATTACCGGGATGGGTTGAATAAGCTCACTTTGTCTCAATTAGTCTCAAAAGCAGTATGGGGGGGAGGCATGGTTCGGGGGGAGAGAGGGGAGCAGAGGGTGGGCTCTCTGCGATGGTCTAGTTTAGTCCCTCTCCTAAAAAGATTGCCTCTCAATTTTTTGGGGGGCACAGGAGAGGGCCAGGCGTTGGGCAGTGTACATCTCACCACTTAGGAACCAGAGGGAAATAGAGAGAGGGTCCTTACTTTGGTTCAGAGGCAATGATTGGGCCTAGGAAGGGGGAGGGGGTGGGCGGGGGTAAGGGGGAGGGGCATGATAGTGAGAGGGATACCCCAAAAGGGAAGGGGGAGGGAACGTGGCTCCCAGTGACTCGAAAAGGAATATATGGTTAAATGAAGACTAGGAAGGAATTGCAGACATTAGGGGCCAGATTCAGGTAGATGAGAGTATCTTTCCTCTGGAGTAACGCTTCTCATTTACGTTACTCTGAAGACCCTTTCAGCGCAAGTCCTGTAATTCACATAGCAGTTGCGCGTAAACTTGCGCCAGAGTAACGATAATGCGCTGGCGTAACCCGACGCAAGTGGAAGTGGGTGTGATCATATGTAAATGATGGGCGGAGCCCGGCGCAGAGGCTTACGTTCAGCGCATCATCCACGGAGCATGCGCAGTGAGTGCGGCTCCACTCGCCCCCTTGTGCGCATGCTCACAACTTCCGTCGGCACCACTTCCTGGGAAACGTCAGCGCAATGCGTTCCGCTGGGCGCTTAAAAGCGCTGGCGGAAACGCCATTCCGGCGCAAAAGTAGTTCCGTTTCCCCCCACCCCAGGGAAGATACTTTTGCTCTGTGATGGCTGCTCCCGCTACCCCCAGAGAGAGGAGGAACCTCAACTTTAATACCCAGGAGGTCTCTGTCATTATCTCGGCTATGGAGACGGAGAATGAATTTCTCCATGGCAAAAAAAGCCGGAAGACCAGCCGGGAGAGGAAGCAGGGCATCCTGGAGTCCATTGCTGCCAGGGTCAATGTCCTGGGCTACTCCACCCGGACTGCTGGGGACATCCAAAAAAAAATAAATGACCTGCGGCGCAAGGTGAGGGACAAGGTGGCCTCCATCAGGAGGTATGAGAGGGGCACAGGTGGTGGTCCCCCATGTCCTGTCACCCTGACCGCAGAGGAGGAGGTGGTCGCTCGGTGCCTGGAGAGGGAGCAGGTGGAGGGGGTCGCAGGCTATGACTCCGTGGAGGAAGGCACAAGGACAGGTAAGTGTTTTATAATCCCCTATTTGTTGTTTTGCATTTGGGGGGGGGGGGACATGTGCCAAGTGTGTGGGACCACCAACATGTGTCTGCTTTGTGTCATCCACAGATGACGGAGCTGGGCCATCATCTGTCAGCGTGCATTCCACCCCATCCCCCCCACGCCATCGTGTGCCCGAGCCACTGGGTGGTGAAGAGGTTGTGGAGGAGGAGAGTGGCCACACCACACCTGCCGAGGTGGTTGTGGAAGATCCTGCTGTGGCAGAGCAGGACTTTTCTTTGGTTTTGTCTGTCTCCTCCCCTTCTCCTGGCCCGTCTGTCGTCCCCTCCCCCATCCTTGGAAGCCCCTCAAGGGCGACTCCTTCCACCCGAGGACATACATCTTCTGGCCCCAGGAAGGCGACCCAGAAGACCAGGGGGGTGTCTGATGGTGTCCAGGACCAGTTGGCAAGGGATCACGCCAGACAGACAGAACAAATGGGGGCCATAGCGGACCACTTGCAGAAAGTGTCGGACAGCCTGGGCTCCGTTGCCAACCTCAGCAACGCAGTGCAGGATGTCAGCTCTAATTGCGCTGCAGTGGTCACCACTTTGGGGGAGGTGCAGGGGGATATCCAGCACCTCACTGCAGCCGTCCAGGCCAACACTGCTGCCATCCATGGGAACAGTGCTGCCATCCGGGAGCAGGGGAGGCTGAGTCGGCGGGCCCAGCATTACCAGATGACCCGTCAGCTCCGGATGCAGGCCCAGACCAACAGTTATCTTGGACGGATAGCCAGGGCCTTGGAGGGCACGCAGGCCACACCTGCCAGGAGTGGCCCACCTGGGGATCAGCCACCTCCAGATGCCCCCCCACCCCCACCCACTCCATCCAGGCAGCTGCGGAGCCAGAGAGGGGCCCCCAGAAGAAGCCCCCGGCATCCCCGATGAGGCCTTTTTTTTGTGGCTGGTTTTATATTATTATTTTTCACATACTCAGGTCATGAGTTTATTTTTTATTTTTCTCAGGTTATGAGATTATTTTTCTTTTATTGATCAGGATATGATCTTTCTAATTTATTTTTGTACTGCACACGGTCAGGAGTGCAGGGGACAGTGTGAATGGTGTGTGAATGTGAGAGGGTGGCACTCCTGAAAGTAAGGGGTGTCACCCTCGGCCGTGGTGGTGAAGTGAACCCCACGGCTGAATGAATGATGTGTGAAAGGTGTGTGAATGGACAGTGACATCATTGGGGCCTTGACGCTGGCGTTACTGCTCCCAACTCCTACATGCTGGACTTGGGCTAATCCAATGCGATGTGCATGTGGTGTGTGTGATCTAGGGACATCAGTGGTGTACACGCGTGCACTGTCTGTGTAATTAATGTTTTGGTTTAGTGTCCAAAGATGCCTACGGCGAGGACCCTCCTGACTGCTCTTCCATCAGCAGACTGGGTGTCCTCTGGCAGGGGGGGACTGTGTGGGTCGGGGGTCAGGTCATCACGTATGTCAATCTGCAGGCCTTTTTTCATCGCAAAGTTATGTAGTATGCAACATGCACCGATGATCTGACACACAAAGGTAGGGGAATACAATAGGGCCCCCCCAGACTTATCCAGGCAGCGGAAACGGGACTTCAGGAGCCCAAATGTTTGCTCCACCACTGCACGGGTTTTGATGTGTGCTTCATTGTATTTTCTCTCTCCTCTGGTTTGGGGGTTCCGGAAAGGAGTCATTAGATGGGGTCCCAGTGCATATGCAGAGTCACCTGGAAGGGAAAAGACAGGAGAATGTTAGTCATGCATGTGCGATTTCTGTTGTGCATGACGGGAGGGGATAGTCATGCCTGACTCCCATGTCACTCACCAACCAGCCAGCTGTCCCCATACATGTTCTGGTTAAATTCTGCTGGGATGGGACTCTGACGGTATATGAAACTGTCATGGCTGGACCCGGGGTGTTTGGCACGGACGTGCCATATGAGGCGTTGGGCATCGGCTATCACCTGTACGTTGATGGAATGCCAATGCTTCCGATTGCGGTATATGTGCTCTGTGGCACTGGGGGGCTGTAGGGCCACATGTGTGCAATCAATGGCCCCCACAGTGCGTGGGAATCTGGCAATGTTGTAGAAATCTGTCATTGCCTTCTGCCGCAGCTCCTCAGTGGTGGGTCTGATGAACTGGTTGGACATGCGTCTGAGGATTGCAGGGACAACCTGGTGCACACATCTGCTTATGGAGGACTGTGACATCCCAGCCACCACTCCACTTGTACGCTGGAATGATCCACTGGCAAGGAAATGGAGTGTTGCCAGGACCTTCACCAGTGGCTGCACTGCTTGTGATCGGTGTGTTGGGCTGGTGATGTCATCCTGCAGGGTTGTGGTTAGTTCAAGTATTGCAACAGGGCTGAATCTGAAGAGGCGATACACCTCCTCATCCCCCATGCCAAAGAGGTTCATACGAGTGCGGTATATCCTCTCACGTGGCCGCCTTCTTGGTTCCAGGGGACCCATCAGTAGTTCTAGGACCACGAGTGCCCCTGGCATGTTGGCACACAGAGGTGTTGTCCTTGCAAGTGGGGGTGCTCAGCTAGCTCCTATCGTCGGTAACGCTGCTGTAGCTGCTCTCCTGCTGACCTGTGACCGTCTGGAGTAAAGATAAAGCAGCCTTTTGTAGAAATAACTTTGCGCCGGACGGATCAGATACGCGCGGCGCATGTAGCCAGCGTATGGTGCTAATCCGTTCGTGAATTGGGAAAAATCCCTCATTTGCATATTTGCAGGGGAAATCAATAGGCGCGACTGATGCGCCCAGCGAAATTAAGCGCTGACGATACTCTGGCGTCGGAACGTTCCGCCGGTCGCAAATGACCCATTACTGGGCGCATCTAGTTTGGTGGGTACGGGCACATAGAAACGACGGCGCATCATCACAGTTACGCGGCGCATATCGAAATACTCCAGCGCAAGTGTTCCTGAATCTGGCCCTAGGTTTTTGTCATACAATGTTAAAGGCTTGAATTCCGCTCAGAAAAGATTCAAGATCTTAGAGGAGATTAAACACTATAGAGCAGATGTAGTCTTTATACAGGAATCTCATCTATCCCTAGATTCAAATGTCAAGCTGTACTCACCCATGTACCCAACCTGGTACTATGGCGATTCTATCTCCAAACGCTCTAGAGGAGTGGCAATCGGCTTTGCTCAAGGTATTTGGTTTGTTCTAGAGGCAAGACTGACAGACCCGGACAGCAGATTTTTATTTTTAAATGGAAAATTAAGTGATACTACTTACACTCTAGCGAACATTTATGCCCCAAATACACATCCAATTAAATATCTTGGTAGAAACCTCGATAAACTGGCTAACTTTATGGAGGGCTATACGATTCTGATGGGTGACCTAAACTTTAGTATGAACTTGAGAGAAGACAGTACGTCCCGTGTGAGGGAGACAACTAACGTCCAGCTACAAAAAATAAAACATAAGATGCATGATAACCAACTAGTATGTATGGAGGGCCCTGCACCCAGGCTTACATGTCTACACGTTCTTCTCCCCCCCACACGGAACGTACTCTCGGATCGATTACATCCTGGTGGACCATCGGCTGTTGGATCTGGTTACCGAGGCAGACATAGGCATTATGACTATATCAGATCATGCCCCAGTCACTATGAAAATCAAATCATCGATACTAAAGCGCCAATAGTCGATATGGTACCTTAATGATAGCTTGATCCGAGGCGACACGGGAGCAGGCAGGGTGGAAGAGGAACTTAAACAATTATTTTTAGCCAATGATACAGAAGAGATCTCAACTGCCACCCTCTGGGCGACACATAAAGCGTATATCCAGGGCTTTTTTTTTAGGGGGAACTTGGGGAAACTCGGTTCCACCACCTCTGGCTCAGACCCTTTGGTGCCTGCTCACCACAATCACTTGTAAACACAGAAGTCTGGTTTCTGTGTTTACAAGTGACAGCTCTGCACTTTGTGTTTAACCACCTGAACTCTGTATGTAATGCAATCCTGGTATTTATTGCCCCTTTAAGACCCTTCTACTGTTTGTGAAATCAGAACAGGGTCGTGGTTGAGTTCCTGCATCTATTTTCTGAGAAAAAAAACTCTGCGTATATCAGAGGGGTTTTAATATCCGAGGGTGCAAGGAAAAAAAACGAAAGACAAAGATAGCGTATAGCGTTGGTTAATGATTCTGGAACAATACCACAAAGAACAGGGACGAAACGAGACGTATTTGAACCTAACCCTAAAAAGAGACGAACCTAAGGAGATCATGGAACAAGAAGCTAGGCAAAATTTTAAAGCCCCATACACACTATCAGTTTTCCTGACGGTTTTCTCTTCAGATTTACCAAAACCATGTAGTGCAAGGGCCTGCCTGATTGCATACAAATTGAAACTCTTGAGCTTTGACCTCATATTAGATGATTTTGGTAAATCTGAAGAGAAAACCGTCAGGAAAACTGATAGTGTGTATGGGGCTTAAGAGTATTGCCAGAGAGAGATACCTATGGGGTAATAAACCTAGTAGGCACCTTGCTAAAATGGCCCAAAAAAAATAATCTAGGAACTATATTGAGAAAATCAAAAGGAAAAATGGGGACCTGGTTCACTCATCCAAGGAAATAGCCGAAACTTTTAAAAATTATTATGAGGAACTTTACTCGATTAACCAAGTTAAGTGGCAAGCGGGGGAGAAAGGCTAAAATCGAGAATTTTTAGAGAGGGCGGGACTACCTAAGATAAAGGAGCTTGAAAAAACAATTCTGGATAGACCTATAACAGAAGAAGAAATTAAGAACGCCTTAAAAAATACGGCAGGTGGCAAAAGCCCAGGCCCAAACGGTTTCTCGTTTTTTTATTATAAGAGATTTAGTCATATTTTGATGCCGATAATATGCGGATATTTCAATGGCCTAGGATCCGATTACGAAACCAGTAAGGAAGCTCTAGCCGCCTCGGTGGTAATTATCCTGAAAGAAGGGAAAGATAGTTCAACCTGCTCAGGATATAGACCAATCTCTTTATTAAATACCGATACCAAGCTCTTTGCCAAAATTTTAGCGGAGCTATTAAAAAAGGTTATGCACAGGTTAATCCATCCTGACCAGGTTGGGTTCGTCCACAACAGAGAGGGTAAGGATAATGGCATAAGAGCACTCCTTCTGCTCGAGAGGGTAAGGCAGAGTGGGTCCCCAGGGCTATTCCTGTCGGTAGATGCTGAGAAAGCTTTCGACAGGGTAGACTGGGGACTCATGATGCAGACCCTCAAAGTAATGGGAATAGGAGATCGGTTAATTGGATGGATTAAAACATATCATCATCCCTCTGCAAAAATCAAAATCAACGGTATATTTTCAGAGTCTTTTGAAATGAAGAATGGGACAAGGCAGGGGTGCCCCCTGTCCCCCCTTCTCTTCATATTGGCATTGGAACCACTGCTTGCCACGATCCGCAAGGACCCTGAAGTCAACAGGGTCAGAGTTGAAGAGCAAGAGCCTTCACCGACGATGTGTTGTTCTTTCTCTCCAACCCGACAAAGTCAATACCCAAGCCTCTAACGACATTACAACAATATGGTAGTTTTTCTAATTATAAAATCAACATATCAAAATCTGAAATATTAAATATAAACCTTAATAAAAACAAAGAGAAGCAGGTAAAAGAGATTTGCGCTTTCCCCTGGAAGAAAGAATTTAAATACCTCAGTATAAAATTAGCCAACACGGTCCAGAAGATGTATAAAATAAACTATGTGCCCTTATTAATTGAGATAAAAAAGGAATAAAAAAAACGATTAATAAACCCATCTCATGGATAGGTCGCATTAATATGCTGAAGATGACAATTGTACCTAAAATACTATATAAATTCCTATTAATACCAATTGCTTTACCCCAGCAATTCCTTAGAATCCTCAACTCCCTACTAATGAACTATGTTTGGAAAAATAAAAAGCACAGAATTTCTCTTTCAATCCTCAAACAGCGTAAGCAATATGGGGGCCTGGCAGTCCCCGATACTAAAAATTACTATAATGCGGCTGTTCTTTTTAGGGTGATAGAATGGGCTAGGGATAGGCAAGAGAAGAGATGGGTCCAAATAGAAAAGGCACAACCAAACCTACAATTAAGTAACAATTAAGTAACATTATTTGGATACCTGCACAATACAGAGCACTAGATAATAAAATGTATGATATGACACGCGACACTTTGTGGGATAGAGCACAGACACAATTAGATAGGAAATTCCGTTCCCCACTTATGAATTTAAAGGAAAATGCATATGGGGTAAAGAAGATAGGTGGGAATTGGATCAGAAAGGATAAAGTTTATTTGGGCGATATTATAAACAATGGGGAAATAAAGACCTATGAAGAGCTTAAAACCAGAAGCGATTTCTGGAATCTTGATAGGTGGCACTATTCCCAATTACACCATTTTGTGCAACACCTTCCCGGCCCATTACGGATGGGGTCAGAGCTGACACCATTGGAGAAGCTATGCAAGACAGAAAACTCTAAGGGCATGGTATCAAAACTATATGGGATCCTCCTAAAGAGTGGAGCACGGGAGGAAGCACCCTTCTTAGAGAAATGGGAAAGGGAATTGGGCACACTTAGAGGGGAAAACACTTTTCAAAGGATGATTCAACTGACGCACGCATCAGCTATTGACACACAAACAGCCGAGACCAACTACAAATGCTTTTCGGGCTGGTACATCACTCCTGATAAATCCAACAAATTTAAAACAGGTCAAACCGCCGAGTGTTGGCGGGGATGTCCGGACCGAGGAACCATGGTACACATGTGGTGGACCTGCCCGAAAATACAAAAATATTGGGATAACATCTGCAGCCAAATAAAAGAGATCACGGGTAAGGAGTTGAAGAAAGACCCTTGGGTTGTGCTTTTCTACTGCAGTCAAGTGGGCACTAAAAGGTATAAGCAATCTTTACTACCTCACCTTTTAAATGCAGCTAAAAGGCTTATACCAAAAAAATTGCAAAAATCCAAAAGCCCACAGATCTGGGAGTGGATCGACGCAGTGGAGGAAACTTTTAGGTTAGAAGAGCTGAAAAGCAGCGTATTAGAAACAAACATGAACTTCCAGGGAAAAGTGGAAAGAGTACAAAAAAACATGGAGTTATGTGGAGGGACTGAAGCCCCTTAGTTAAGTTACCCTAGTCTTCAAACCATACAATGATCAGCTAGTTAACATCAAATCTTCCAGACTATTGGTTAAGCTGGGCGAGTCCGGGGAGCCACGAGGGGGGATGGTGAGGGGGTTTGGGGTGGGGGGGGAGAAATGCTGTTCTGATGGCTGCAAAACTCCTCTTCCCTCGTGGGGGGAAAAAATAAAATAAAAAAATATATATATATATATTTTAAACCACAAAGGATGCACTAATGGAGGAGTAATTAAATATCAAAAATTCTCACCACAGATGATGCAAACCATAAATGGAGACATAAGAAGCATCAGCTCAAGAGCTGATCTCAAACGTTGGGTAAAAGGCTGAAGTGGTTGAAAAAAAAAAAAGAAATAGATGGGACAACCTTTGAGCTGGAGCAATCGAAACCAATGTCCCCCTATTTAGGATCTCATTCCACTGTTCCGAGGTTAACAACCCAATATCTCTTTCCCATTTTTCTCGACTCCTGGAAACCCCGGATTGACTTATAGCTTTGATGCCCAGTTTATCATACAGTGCAGAGATTTGGCCTTTCGTGACATTAGTTTGAATCATTTTAAGGAGCACAGGAGTGTGGGTCCTAACTAATGGATGGATCTTGAACTGAGTTTGGAGGGCGTGCCTAATCTGTAGATAATTAAAAAGGTTTTATTTGGAATGTTGAATTCTTCTTTTAATTTCGAAAAGGTTTTAATAAGGTTGCTATCATACATATGTAGCAGCCGTGTTATTCCCTGATTCTCCCAAACTTTGGGGATTTCTATGTCCTTAAGTTCTATTAAATTCTTGTTGTGCCAAAGGGGGGTAAACTCAGTTATTCCAGTATATTCCAACAAGACTTTCGTATTCTGCCACACTTTGTTAATTAGCTTTATAGTCGGGCATTGGAAATCAAATGAACTTGCTTCTAAGGCTTCTATTACTGTCACGTACCTTACCAGAGGCCGAAGTGCCGAGAGGTCTTCCCTTGCGACTCGAGTGCAGAACGCCCTCTAGAGGTGAGACAGGGGACGCTATGCCCAGGGGTGCAGGAGTTGCCGGATGAGACTTGCTGGAGTGATGCCAGGTAACAGATGTGCACCAGGATATGTAGTCCAGCAGGTGTACCACGGAAGTACCAGTAGGTTGGCAGGAAACCCAGGGGCGGAGTCAGGAGCCGAGCCGAGGTCATACACAGGAAGCAGGAAGTAACTGGAACAGGTCAGAAGGCAAGCCGAGGTCATACACAGGAATCAGGAAGTAACTGGAACAGGTCAGAGGACAAGCCAAGGTCATACACGGGAAGCAGGAAGTGACTGGAACAGGTCATAAGGCAAGCCGAGGTCATACACAGGAATCAGGAACAAGGAATCAGTATCAGGTCAAGGACTGAAGATCATGCAGCAGTTTGGTAACTGCTGCAACCAGGTTTAAATAGGCACTGACGCCTGGAGTCCCGCCCGTATTGCATGCGTAACGGTGCGCGCGCGTGCACAGTAAAGAACAGCGTATTCACTGTGTTGTTGCCCGTATGCGCGCGCATGCGCCTGGTGCTCGTATTTGCGGGCATTATGCTCGTATTTGCGCGCATGCACCTTGTGCTCGTATTTGCGGGCATTGTGCTTGCATTTGCGCGCATGCGCCTTGTGCCCGTATTTGCAGGGCATTGTGCTCGTATGTGCGCGCATGACAGGTCTGCCAGTTCTTTCACGGCCAATTTTCTGACAATTACTGTTTTGTGTGGGGCCCTTGTTAACATCAATCTAAGGCAGTTATTTCCTAAGTTTTGATTACCGCAGCCCACTAAGTGCTGTAGCTGAGACGCCAAAAAATATGTTCTTGGGTGTGGAACCGCCATCCCCCCTTCACTCATCGGGAGTTGCATCGTCTGCAATTTAATTCTATCCTGGCCTCCTTTCCACACCAAATCCCTGAACAACGTTTCAATTCACCTGAACCACATTTGGTTCACCCAAACTGGAGAATTATGCAGGACATATAATATCTGGGGGAGCCAGATCATTTTTATCAGGTTACATCTACCAGCTACCGAGAGAGGGAGACGGTTCCAAATGTCTTTCTTTAATTAAAATTTTAACAATAATGGTGCTATATTATTGCTAATGTATTCCTTGGGCTCACTGGTCATCCAAACCCCTAGGTATTTCAATTTAGTTGAGATTGTCAACTGGGGTATTTCGGCTATTGTGTGGTCGCGTAGCGGGTCTATTGGGAGTAAGGCCGACTTATCCCAGTTGACTGTTAATCCCGAAAACCTTCCAAACTCCTTCACCATTTGTACTACAGGGGCCAGCAAGCTGTCTACATCTCCTAAAAAAAATAGGACATCGTCCGCAAAGAGCGAGATCTTGTCTTTAACCGAGCCCCTTCCAAACCCCTGTATGTCATTGTTTAGTCTTGTTTTGATAGCGAGAGGCTCCATAGCTAGTGCAAACAGGAGTGGGGAGAGGGGGCAGCCCTGTCTCGTGCCCCTCTCAAGTCTGAATGTATCTGAAACGTTGTCGTTTATTTTTATTTTTGCTCGTGGTTCATTATATAGGAGTTTGACCCACTTGGTAAATGTTGGACCGAATCCAAAGCTTTCTAGTACCTTCCAAAGATATGGCCATTCAATGCTGTCGAACGCTTTGGCGGCGTCTAGGGCCAGCAATGCTCTAGAACCCTCGTTGTCAGTCGGGATCTGTATATTTAGATAGGCCCTTCTGATATTTATACTAGTTGACCTGTTAGGGATGAACCATGATTGATCAGAATGAATGAGGCTCTCTATACACCCTTTAAGACGATTTGCTAAAACTTTGGCAACATTTTTTGCATCTGTGCAATGAAATTGGGCGGTAGGAGGAAGGGTCTAGTTTGTCTTTTCCCTCCTTGTGGATAATAACGACCGTTGCCTCCATCATGGAAGGAGGAAGGTGTCTTTCCAAAGACGCACTTTCCAGTGTCTGAAGCAGTTCTGGTAACAGAATTTCCCCGAACCGCCTGTAGATCTCTATTGGAAGCCCGTCGGGACCAGGTGATTTTTGGCTGGACATCCCTCCCACTGCCAACTGAAGTTCTTCCAGCGTAATAGGGGAGTCTAGTTTTTCCCTGTCTTTTACTGACAGGGCTGGGACCAGAATGTCCTGAAAGAAGCTTTCCATACCTTCATTTCCTCCTCTAGACTTGTAGAGGGATTTATAGAAATCATAGAATACGTTACTTATCTCCCTACCGTCGGTAGAGATAACCCCTGTAGGGGCCCTTATTGCTGTAATATTTGAAGAGGGGGAGTTAGCCCGGACCAGCATGGACAATGCTCGTCCCACTTTCTCCCCCTCCCCAAAATGGGTTTGTTTCTGGAATATTTGGTAGTTCTCTGCTTTACTCATAACAGCCATCCTATAAACCTTTTGTTTGTCAAGCCACTCTTTTTGCCTGCTTGAGGTTGGGGCCTCAATGTAACGTTGTTCGGCTACCATCAGTTCTTTTCTAAGATCTTCCTCAAGTACCCTAGACTCTCTCCGTACCCTTGCCACACTCTGAATTAATAAGCCTCTTAAGTAGGCCTTCAAAGAGTCCCAGACCACCTCAGGCTCTGCCGAGCCTGTGTTTATTTGAACATATTCCTTCAAACTGTTCAGGATTTCCCTTGGTTCACCCAAAAACTCAAGCCAATATGGGCTAATTTTCCATTCTCTTGGAGAGATTTTCTTGCTGCTCCTAATAACTAAGTCCAGCGGTGAGTGGTCTGAGACCCCCCTTGGCCCGTATTCTATCTCCATCACTATGTTCAGTGCCAGTTCATTGCCCAAGGCCATGTCAATTCTAGACAAAGTGCAATAGGAAGTGGAGAGACAAGAATACTGTCGAGTGTAGGGGTGGCAAATTCGCCAAATATCCTTTAATCCTGTCTCCTCCAGAAATTGGGACACGCGGCTCCCTTCCTCTGGGATTGACTTATGGACCGAAGGAAATCTATCATAGACTTAATCTAGGACTTCGTTATAGTCGCCTACGGCAATCAGGGGGGTATCGGTTTTATCCAGCATAAATTCGACAAGCCTCTGGAGAACGTCGAACTTAAAAGGGGGGGGGGGTGTAGATATTGGCTAATACATATGGCCTGCCCCCGATGGAGCAGGCCAAAAATTTGAACCGGCCCTGATCGTCTATCCAGATTTTCTCGCAAGTAAATGGCACCCCCTTCCCTACCATTATGCTCATCCCCCTCGAATATGAGGAGTGGACAGAATGGCAGCAAAACGGAAATTTGCGTGAACCCATCTGGGCCATTGTGTCTTTGGCTAGATGTGTCTCCTGTAGACAAAGAATCCCCGTCCCCCTCCCATTCATTGATGCTAGCACCAGTGCTTTCTTAGTGGAATCCCCTAATCCACACACGTTCCAGGACCTAATCCTCCAAGTCATAATCCGTGGAAATATAGATAAATGTACAAAATAGCAGTAAGACGGAGTCCTTCTCCCTTCCCTCCTCATCCCTCTCCTGGTGCTTATCCAGACTAATACCCCTCCTTTGACCTATAATACTTTGTGTACCTTTCTCTATTAGAATTCCCCCCCTTCTTCTCCCTCACCCCTTGCAACACCCTCCCTCCCAAGTCCACCTCCCTCTCCCCTCCCCTCCCTGCCCACCTGGGCTCACCTATAGGGCTTCACCTGTGACCTCACCACTCTCACCTAACCACCCCCCCTCTCATTCTTACACTTGTTGGCCTCTCACCCTCTGTTGAGTGGCGGAGACCTCACCCCTCTCTCTTCACTCCCACCCTGCCTCGGAGTCCAAATCCCCATATTGAAAAAAGAAGGGGAAAAAAAGGGCCCCCCAAATAGATAACTCCCCACCCCCTCATCCCAAACTAGTAGTGCATTTAGTGACAATAATCTATTGTTCAGGTTCAGTTCAATACAATCAAAAAAAAAACAAAAAAAAATAATAACCCCTCATCCCAAACTAGTAGCGCATTTAATGACAGGTTCAGTACAATGCAATCAACAAAAAAAAGAGGGGGCCCCAATTATTCTTGTATATATCACCTCCAGCCAGTCAAGGCCGTTAACAATTGACAATATAAGAGTAAACATTGCACAGCTGTAAGAATGTAATTAAGTACGTTTTCCTCCCTCTCCCTTCTCCCTCCACCCAAAAAAAGGGGGGGGGCACCCCAAACTAGTAGTGCATTTAGTGACAATAATCTTGTAGTTCTAATATTCAAATTCAGTTCAATACAAAAGGAGAGAAAAAAAGAGAAAAAAAAAAGGGGGGAGGAAAAGAAAACCCACCAGATAACCCCCCACCCCAAAAAGGTGTATAGCATTTAGTAACGTTTAATGTCCTTCTTCTTGTACTAGATCAAGTTACACGTAAAAAGGATTCTATAGTGTCAATAGGGCTTTTGAGAACAATTAATAAAATAGTCAAATAATCAAAAAAGTCAATGTAAAAATCCCCCCAAAAAAATGGAGGAAAAAGAGAAAAAGGGGGAGGGGGGAAGAAGGCATATCGCTATACTAATGTCTATAGATCCTTGCTATTTGCTTCCAACCATTGTGCTCCCTCTGCCGGTGAGTTGAAAACAAAAGTCCTGCCCAAAGCTGTCACCCGTAAGCGAGCCCGGTACTGTAGGGCATATACTACCTTGTGTTGCTGTAGGGTGCGCTTTATTTGCGTAAATTCAGCTCTGCGTTTTTGTAGAGCAGGAGAAAAATCGGGGTAGAATGAAATTCTAACCCCCTTGTACATAATGTCCCCCATATCCCTGGCTTTCTGGAGCAGAGTGATTTTATCGCCATAATAGAAGAGCTTAAAAAGAAGTGATCTAGGGCGCCCTCCCTCTTGCGGGGGTTCAAAGGGAACTCGATGAGCCCTCTCAATAGCAAAAAAAGAAGACAAAGTGTTGGGGCCAAAAATTTCCCTAAGCCAGCCCTCCATAAAGGATATAGTATCGGGCCCCTCGCTCCGTTCCGACAGCCCGATCACTCGGACATTGTTCCTTCGAAGTCTGTTCTCAATTTCATCTAATTTGGCTGTTTGTAAGTCCGTCTTCTCCTGCAAGCCCCTAAGTTCTTTCTCAAACGGGTACAGGGCATCCTCCACTGTACTCATTCGTTCTTCCAGGGTGGTAACCCTCTCATCGGTTTTGCGCATGTCCTGATGTATTGAGACAAGCTCTTCACTGAGATTTTTTAACTGATTATCAAAGCCCACCATAAATTGTTTACAGTCATTGACAGCCCGCAGAACGTCCTTCAATGTAGGCTCCTCTGCTAGATCAGGGCCTGGTGGGATGGCAGGGTCTATTGTTAAGAGCACCGGCATAGCTGATACTGATGTAGTTCCATTCACCTCCCCCCCAAGCCCTTTATTAACCGGGACTTTGTCCCCAGTTGAGTTTGTGGAATTAGTTGATTTGGAGGCTGCCGACCCTTGGCTTTTCCTAACAGCCGATGATCCTACAGGGGCCTTAGTCTGTGTAGCTGATGGTGGTTGGCCACCTCTAGTAGGTGATTGGGATGTGGTCTGGGCAGAGTGGAAGAAACGCTCCAACTTAGCTGCTGCAGCCTGGCTACCCTTCTCCTTTCCCTTGGCGGAACGTGTGGTAGGGGCTCCATCTATGTGTTGCTGATCTTCAAGCCCACGTTTAGTAGTCATGGTGAACATGGAGGGGGAGAGTAGAGGTACACACCAATCCGAATAACCCACCAGTAGCAAGCACAGGGGAGGAGGGAGAGGGGAGGACAAAACTCTTAGGAGCCCCTAAGGGTTATCAAAGAGCTTGTCGTAACAATTCGTATGGGCAAACAACCCCCCCTTATAATTAAATGGTCTGCAAGTTGTAATATATGCAAGATTTTGCCCTGCTGCTGAAATGATCCCATAGGCCAACCCCCTGTCGGTATCTTATCCTGAAATTCCGGACCGGTTTTGTGTCATTCAGTCCATTAGCAGCCCTTTACAGACATCAAGCAGGTGTATCTGGGCAAAGATAGGGAACTAAAAGCAGTACAGCAGAAAATAGACCCAGCAGATAAGTGGTTAGGAGCATGCAGTTAGATAATAAAATTGATGGAATTCAACCTTCCCGCGGCGGTGACATATCAATAGTGTAGTCAGTCATAGATACACTTCTGACACCTTCCAGGCTTGCAGATTTATGCCCGCTCTGGAAATATTTGATCTCTTTCTCTTTAACACCGCACTTCACTCCACCTTCCCATTATCTTATAGCTCCAGGGTTGCTCCTTATTACTAGGGTTGTCCAGATACCGATACCAGTATCGGTATCGGGACCGATTCTGAGTATTTGCGGGAGTACTTGTACTCCCGCAAATACCCCTGATACCAAAATAGAATACTTCCCCCCCCCCCGCCGCTCGCCGCTCGACCGCACATCGCTCGCCGCATGCTGCTCGCCGCTCGCCGCCCGCCGCACACCGCCCGCCACCGACCGCCGCTAATCCCCTTGCAGCTTGTAAACTTGTAATACCCGTGGCGCCATGTATAGACACGCGATTGGACGGATCCGTCCAATCGCGAGCAAGGGGGGAGTGTCTATACACGGATACGTGCATAGACACTCCCCCCTTGCTCGCGATTGGACGGATCTGTCCAATCGCGTGTCTATACATGGCGCCGCGGGGATGTGTTGCACGTGGATTAACCCTGCAGCAGCGACGGCGGCAGAGGTATGGGGGACATGACATGGCTGCATATGTGGGGGGACATGACATGGCTGCATATGTGGGGGGACATGACATGGCTGCATATGTGGGGGGACATGACATGGCTGCATATGTGGGGGGACATGACATGGCTGCATATGTGGGGGGACATGACATGGCTGCATATGTGGGGGGACATGACATGGCTGCAATATGTGGGGGGACATGACATGGATGCATATGTGGGGGACATGACATGGCTGCAATATGTGGGGGACATGGCTGCAATATGTGGGGGAAATGGCTGCAATATGTGTGGGGACATGGCTGCATTTGGGGACACGTTTAAAAAAAGTATCGGTATTCGGTATCGGCGACTACTTGAAAAAAAGTATCGGTACTTGTACTCGGTCCTAAAAAAGTGGTATCGGGACAACCCTACTTATTACGCTTACAACTTGAGGCAATATAAATCTCCACTCTCCTATAGTTTCCTATGTTGTCACTGCTTCAACAAGAAACCGCAGTTCCACGCCATATACTAAGTGCAGCAGTGCCAGTAAATAGTGAAAGTTTGGAGGAACATCGCAGAGGATCATCTCTTATTGTCTCTTATTATACAGCACTGGCGGTACAGAGCGGTGCACAGAGTATGGTAGACTGATTTTTACCTTAGTCCTGCGTCCTATGTCCTCAGTTGAAAGTACCTTTTGGCGGCCCCTCTCTCGCAAGGGGAGCTTGCTACAGTCAGTGCGTCCGACTACCGGCTCAGCGTCCTGAAGCGCGGTCCGCTCGATGCAGCGCGTGGGATCTCGCGAGACTTCAGGCGGTATCGGGCTCCGTACACCTCCGCCCAGGGATCAACAGGCTCCAATAAGACCCTCGGCTCCGTCCGACCGGACACCACCGCGCATTAGTTCTAAGCCCGCAGGCTAGCTCCGGGCACCCCCTACGGCCAAGCAAAGCAGCGCCTTTCTGAAAATAGGGAGGCAGGCTCAGGTGCACCGCGGCAACATGGGACTCAAGGTAGGGAGAGGAGGGGAGGTGAGGTCATCCACCCACTCGCTCCGACATTCTCACATTCTCACACCCTCCTACATCCGGTCACACCCCATTTTTATTCATTGTTACTCATTTTTATTCTTTTATAATGTCTTGAGTTAGAGTTCTTCATAATTCTAAAGAAAATATCCTTAGTCTGTATTGTGGTTTGAAAACTGTCACATGACATTTAAAAAAAAGTATCGTTATTCGGTATCTGCGAGTACATGAAAAAAAGTATCGGTACTTGTACTCGGTCCTAAAAAAGTGGTATCGGGACAACCCTAGTGTTTAGGAGTCTATGGGGTCGATTCACTAAAGGCAAATGCACTTTGCAAAATGCAGTTGCACACTGCAAGATCAGTTGCTTCAGAGCTTAGTAAATGAGGGGAAGCTCTGCTGACTTCCATCATTCAATAATGTGCAAGCAAAATCCTCTTATTTTCCTTGCACGTGATTGGGTATTATTTGTAAAGTGAAGCTTTACCTTATTTCCTAAGCTCTGGAGCAACTCTTTTTGCATCTTTAGTAAATCAAAGCTGCTGTACAAATGACTAACATTTGTCCCAACAAAAACTTGAAATACAAATGTGCATATAGGAACAGTTCTATATGATTCAAACAATGATAATGGGTAAAAGAAAGTAATGTCATAACTCCATGGTCATACAGCACAGTGACCACAGCATTATGATCTGGGAAGGTGTCCAGTAAGCATCTAATAGAAAATAAGAGCTATATGCACTTAAAGTGGTAGTAAACTCTATACTACCTCTTGTACCTACAGGTAAGCCTATAATAAGACTTACCTGTAGGTACTGGGAATATCTCCTAAACTTGCACAGCTTAGGAGATTTTTAGAGTGCATGCAGCCGATGACATTATCAGTGAATGCGCTCTGAAGGTCCGAATTACAATGCCAGTCCTTCAGAGTCCGTGCCAGAACTGGCGGCTTGCATGCAAGGCAGTGATGTCATCGTGGGTTGGGCCAATCACATAACTGGAGCTCATGAACCCGGAAGACAGACAGGGGAAACATGTCAGCCCCCTCAACGGTGACTTTACGGTGCTGTAGGACTTTGGTCCAAGGTGAGTTTTTCCTAATGTGCTAGTAGAGCCAGCACTTGCTCTGTGAAATCAAGATAACTCACAGAGGGGGAGCTTTGGGTGCAGAGGTAGAAGCAATAAAAGAACAGGCAAAGTATCTCCGGACAATCTGCCCCTTTCCCAAGCCTGGTTTTCACAACAACAGGAAATTTAGATGAGCTAGATATGAGTAGCTAAACGGCTCAATGCAACTACTGCAGGGGCAAATAAATAATAAAAGAACAGGGCTGCAGGCATTTATTTTTTATTTTTTATAAAGAAATAAAAACAAGGAAAGGGAAAAGACAAACCAATACTTTGTTGAAGCACCGTTTGATTTTATTACAGCACTTAGTCTTTTTGGATAGGAGTCTAACAGTATGGCACATCTTGACTTGGCAATATTTGATAAAGCCATTCCTTGGTTGATTTGGATGTATGCTTTGGGTTGTTGTCATGCTGAAAGATGAAGTTCCTCTTCGTGTTCAGCTTTCTAGCAGAAGCCTGAAGGTTTTGTGCCAATATTGACTGGTATTTGGAACCGTTCACAATTCCCTCTACCTTGACTGAGGCCCCCTGTTCCAGCTAAAGAAAAAAAATCCCCAAAGCATAATGCTGCCGCCACTATGGTTCACGGTGGGTATGGTGTTCTTTTGGTGATGTGTGGGGTTGTTTTTGCTCCAAACATATATATTTTGGAATTATGGCCATAGTATGAAGTAGTGGCCATATGGTTTTAGCAGTTTGGAAATAGAGTTTTAGTAGGGCACCCCAGTTAAGCAAGGCTGCTAACACACACACACACGCTAACACACACACACGCTAACACACACACACGCTAACACACACACACAGCTGCAGGAGCACAGGTGGAAGCAATATAATATCAGGCAATGCATTTATGGGAAAGCTGCTCCTTTCTCAAGCGTGGTGTGTAATAGATTGACATTAGTGTGCTGGTTACAGCTTTGCCTGTCACAGCAAGCTGGTCTTTCGTCAGAATGTGTAACAGTAATGCCCTGTACACACGGAAATTACGACAGCAAAAGTCTGATGTGAGCTTTTGACTGGAAATTATGACCGTGTGTATGCTCCTTCGGACTTTTGCTGTCAGTATTTCCGCCAACAAAAGATTGAGAGCTGGTTCTCAAACTTTCTGATGTAAAAAATTCCTGTCGGAAAATCTGATTGTCTGTAGCAATTCTGATACGCAAAATTCCGACGCATGCTCGGAAGCATTGAAATAAATTTTCTCGGCTCGTCGTAGTGTTGTATGTCACCACGTTCTTGATGGACAAAAGTTCTTGAACTTGTGTGACTGTGTGTATGCAAGCTAAGGTTGAGCGGAATTCCGTCGGAAAAAACATCCATAAGTTTATATAGTGAAATACAGTACTTACAACTCGGTGTAAATGTTTAGATGTTGAATTTTAAAAGCAGCAAACTTCTGTCAGATTAGCAAACCTGTGAGATCCGCAGGCTTTCCTCTACTTTTAAAATTCAACATCTAAACAGTGAGACGGAGTTCTATGTATTGTATTTCACTATATAAACTCAATTTAACTGTTAAAAATACGTGTAAACTGCAAGACTCCGGTGGGTATAACAAGATTTCCGCTTACACCCTTCTCAGTGAATCCTTACTGTGGAGAAGTGCGGGGGGTAGAAAGATGGCGGCTACGAAACGTCACGTCCGTTACATATTCTGATGGGTCACCAAATCTGATGAAACACTGATTACAAACTGGATGCTCACTACTTCTACTATGCTTTGCTGCTACTGTTGAGCTGCCCTGCAGAGCTACTGTGCTATAATTTTCAGTCATACGTGTAAATGAATGATGTTCACACCCCCCCCCCTTTTAATTTTTTGTTATCTCGATGCTTGTGTTTCTCAACAAAAAATGCCGTATTTTGTGTTATATTGCTTTATCTACTGGCCCTAATGCTATTCCTGATTGAGGTATGTAAAAAAAGAAAATAATCGCATTATGGTCACTAGGTGGCACAATCATAGGTGATAATTATATTTCAAAAAATTACCAGTTACTTACCGGTAGCTGGATTTCTACGATGTCTTACAGGACGGCACCCTGAGAGTAGACTGGCTCACCTGACAGGAAACACAATCAAAATGAGGTTTAAAAGGCCCCACCCCTCCCGTGTGCCTCAGTTTAAGATAAGTAACCGCTCTTTAGAACACGGTATAGACAGAAACTAAGAAAAAGGAGGAATTTAGAAGTAAAAGGGAGGGAAGTAGGCCTGCCGTCCTGTAAGACATCGTAGAAATCCAGCTACCGGTAAGTAACTGGTAATTTCTCCCTCGTCTTCCAGGAGGGCACCCTGAGAGAAAAGCAAGTAATCTTCAGGCCTACCTTAGGGCGGGACCACCGTCTGTAAGACCTTCCTACCAAACATCAGGTCTTGAGGAGACAGTAGTTCGACTCTATAATGTCTGATGAACGTATTCCGGCTGGACCAGGTTGTCGCTCTACAGATCTGCTCTATGGAAGCTCCTGCCCTTTCTGCCCAGGAGGTTTCCAGAGAACGCGTGGAATGAGCCTTAATAACAGGAAGTGGTCTACCTGCCTGTGTGTATGACAAAGAGATAGCCTGCCTAATCCATCTGGCCTTAGGCCCCATGCACACGAGACGCTGGTAAACTCGAGTTCAGAGGCGTTTGGAACCCATTTAATGTTATCCTATGTGTCCATGCACACAATCACGTTTTTTGGCGGTTAAAAGCAGTTGGGTTTAGGGCCGTTTTTTCAAACGCAAAATTTTGGGTTCAGAAGCGTTTGCTTTTGCGTTTTAAACGCTAAATGCCGCTAAACGCGTCTAAACGCGTCTAAACGCGGCACCCGCGTTTAGCCGCGTTTGCGTTTATAAGCGTTTTTAAAGGAACCCTTTTTTTAACATAATAAAATAGGGAAATATCATTAAAAAATGTTAAAAAAATTATTTAAATCGTTTTAAATTATGTCTATCATTCAGATAATTCAAAGATGATATATATTCATTCAATAATTCGAATCTTTATTTATTTATTTTAAAATTTTCGAATTTTCAAAATTCGAATTTTCAAAATTCCGAATTTTCTAAATTCGAATTTTTCAAAATTTCTCATTTTCAAAATTCGAATTTTTTTATATTTCGAATTTTCGAATTTCAAATTTTCGAAATTCAAATTTTTCAAATTCAAATTTTTCAAATTTCGTAATTTAGAAGTTCGAATTTTTCAAAAATGGAAAAATTCGAAATTTGAAAAATTTGAAATTCAAAATTTCCAAAATTGAAAAATTCGAAATGTGAAAATTCGAAATTTGAAAATTCGAAATTTTGAAAATTCGAAATTTTGAAAATTCGAAATTTTGAAAAATTCGAATTTTGAAAATTCGAAATTTTGAAAAATTCTAATTTTGAAAAATTCTAATTTTGAAAATTCGAAATTTTGAAAAATTCGAATTTTGAAAATTCAAATTTTGAAAATTCGAAATTTTGAAAAATTCGAATTTTGAAAATTCGAAATTTTGAAAAATTCGAATTTTGAAAAATTCGAAATTTTGAAAAATTCGAACTTTGAAAATTCGAAATTTTGAAAAAATCGAATTTTGAAAATTCGAAATTTTGAAAAATTCGAATTTTGAAAATTCGAAATTTTGAAAATTCGAAATTTTGAAAAATTCAATATTAGAATTTTTTGAAAATTCAATATTAGAATTTTCAAAATTCGAATTTTTCAAAATTTAGAATTTTCAAAATTTCGCATTTTTAAAAATTCGAATTTTCAAAATTTCGAATTTTTAAAAATTCGAATTTTCAAAATGTCGAATTTTTAAAAATTCGAATTGTCCAAAAAATCTGAATTTTCGAAAATTAGATTTTTTGAAAATTAGAATTTTCGAAAATTCGAAATTTTGAAAATTCGAAATTTTGAAAATTCGAAATTTTGAAAATTCTAATTTTGAAAATTCGAAATTTTGAAAATTCGAAATGTAAAATACCCAACTGAAAATCTCTGTGCCATCAACGGATGGGTCCAATAGCGACGACGAGCGGATGGGTCCAATAGCGACGACGAGCTCTGCGAACGGGTCGTCCACGTAGTTTGCGATGACGGCATTGAAGCCTCATCAAGAGCAAAGTAAGGACAATTTCTTGGCATATATTCATTATGGGATCCATTTCACAAAGGAGAATAATGAATGTATGCAAGTGCTCTCTCTGCTGCTGCTGCTCTCTTTGTTGAAAATTGCAGAAATGGTTAAATATATAAGCTTTGGGAGGGTCTACAATTCAGTGGTTCTGAACCCTAATAGCCGCAATCGCGGTAAAACGCCGCTAAACGCGGCAAAACGCCGCGAAATTCGCGGCAAAAACGGGCGTTTTGAACGCCGGTTTTTGCGTTTGAAAACTTGAGTTTAGAAGTGTTTGCTTTTGCTTCTCGTGTGCATGGGGCCTTAGTTGCCTGTTGACCTTTCTTCTGCCCTGAGAAATTAACTAAAAAGTGAGGGGAAGATCTGAACTCACTAACCCTCTCTAGGTAAACTAAAAGGCAGCGTCTTACATCCAGGCAATGGAAAGTGGCTTCCTTTTCATTGCTTGGATTTGCGCAAAAAGAAGGAAGTATAACTTCCTGAGACCTATGGAACCTGGTTGCCACCTTGGGAAGGTACAGAGGATCCTGAGTCAAAATAACCCTATCTTCAAAGACCCGCAGAAAGGGTTCCTTGATAGAAAAAGCATGCAAGTCTCCAACTCTCTTGGCAGACATGATGGCTAACAAAAAAGTTAACTTAATCGTAAGAAATTTTACAGAAATGCTGTCTAAAGGCTCAAATGGTGCCTTAGTCAGCTGCTCCAGGACCAGGGAGAGGTCCCATGAGGGAACCCTGGAAACCTTCACAGGAGAAAGTCTATCCCTAGCCGTCAGGAATCTCTTGATGAGAGGGTCCGTTGAGAGGCTCTTCTCCAAAAAGTATGATAAAGCTGCCACTTGGACTCTTAGGGCCAGATTCACAGAGCGATTACGCGTGCGCAACTGCTGTTGCGCGTGCGTAAGTCTAAATGTGCGCGTGCGTATAGTTGGACGCGATTCACAAAACAATATACGCCAGAAATCTACGTTTTTTGGTCCGGCGTAATTGAGTTAGACATTCGCTTCCCTTCGCGCAAAACTGCGCTAGACACACCATTGATTTGCTAGTCAAATATGCTAATGAGGGAGTTACGGGGATCCACAAAAAAACGCAGTTGCTGCGCAGGCTACGCGATGTGCGCAACTGCAAAATGTCCTGTCTAAAGTTAGAGCCCATAAAAGCTGATCTAACTTTTGAAAAAAAGTCTAATTGTCAGATAAAGCAACACCGTTATTGAGGAGCAGACCACACACACGTGTTGCACTACAATTTGACTGCCAACATGCTAGGGGCATCGTCGCTCATAGCTGCACTAGTGAATATAGATGACCAAAGAAGGAGGAGGGCACGGAGGATGGCACGGGAGAGGGTATACCGCACACGCATAGACCTGTTTGGCATGAGTGATTCTGAGGTGTATCGCATCTTCAGATTCCCCCCTCATGCCATCCTGGAATTAACCACAACCCTGCAGGAGGACATCACCAGCCCAACACAACGCTCACATGCAGTGCAGCCACTGGTGAAGGTCCTGGCAACACTCCATGTCCTTGCCAGTGGCTCTTTTCAGCGTACAAGTGGAGTGGTGGCTGGGATGTCACAATCCTCCATGAGCAGATGTGTGCACCAGGTTGTCCCTGCAATCCTCACACGCTTGGCCAACCAAATCATCAAACCCACCACTGAGGAGATTCGAATCAAGGCAATGGCAGATTTCTACCGAATTGCCAGATTCCCACGCACTGTGGGGGCCATAGATTGCACACATGTGGCACTCCAGCCCCCCCATGAGACCGAGCACATGTACCGCAATCGGAAGAATTGGCACTCCATCAACGTACAGGTGATAGTTGATGCCCAAGGCCTCATATGGCACGTCCGTGCCAAACACCCAGGGTCCAGCCATGACAGCTACATCTACAATCAAAGCCACATCCGAACAGAATTCGAACAGAACGTGTATGGGAACACCTGGCTGGTTGGTGAGTGACATGGGAGTCAGGCATGACTATCCCCTCCCGTGATGCACAACAGAAGTGGCACATGCATGACTAACATTCTCCTGTCTTTTCCTTTACAGGTGACTCTGCATATGCACTGGGACCCCATCTCATGACTCCTATCCGGAACCCCCAAACCCCAGGAGAGGAACGATACAATGAAGCACACATCAAAACCCGTGCAGTGGTGGAGCGCACCTTTGGCCTCCTGAAGTCACGTTTCCGATGCCTGGATAAGTCAGGGGGTACACTGTTGTATTCCCCAAACTTCGTGTGCCATATCATCGCTGCATGTTGCATGCTACACAATCTCGCAGTGAGGAAGGGCCTGCAGGTTGAGCTACGTGATGATCTGACCCCCCAACCAGAAAATCAACCCCTAACCGAGGATACCCCGTCTTCTGAGGGAAGAGCAGTCAGGAGGCAGCTCATATTGGGCATCTTTGCACGTTAAACACACACATTAATCATGGCACAATGAGAATGCATGCATGCACACCACTGTGGTCCCTAGCACACACACCCCACATCCTCATCAAATTGGATTGGCACCAGTCCACCATGCAAGACTGGTGAGCAGTAACGCCACGTCAAGGCTCCAATTATGTCACTGTACATTCATACACCATTCACACGGACCTGGGAATCACTTCTCCCTGGTCCTGGGGAACCCTTCTCCACCAAAATTGAGGGTGACACCCCTTTTCCAGCAGGAATGTCACCCCCACATTCAAACATCATTCACAACCCAAAATATGCCAAAAAAGTCAAACAAACAAAAATGCATAAAAACAAAAAATGCATAGGAAAAAAAAAATGCTTAGAAAAAACAAAAAAAAGCAGAGAACAAAAATAAAAAAGCTTTCAAAACAAACAAAAGGGGGAAAAAAAAATTATTGTCCTCTGCCTGAGCCACGCCTGGGGCGCCCCCGGCCACGGCCCCGGACCCTCAGGGGAGACGCATGGGGGAGGGGAAAAGCCGGGGAAGGAGGAGCAGCCCCTGAGATCTGCCCACCTGGCGGCCTGCCCTCCAAGGCCACGGCTATTCTGTCCAGGGCAGCACCAAGTGTTGCCGTGTTGCCCTGGATAGCCTGGGTAAGGGCCCTCACATCCTGCCCAACGCCTGCTGCTGTAGTTTGCAGGTCATTTAGGCAGGTTGTGGAGGCCCGGGAGTGGGAGTCCAGGTTACCCAGGCTATCATTAATGGAGGACAGGCTCTGATCCACCCGCCCCATAGTCTGGCAGAGCTGTCTCAGAAGGCGGGTCTGGGTGGCCAGGTTCCTTCTCAGACAGGCGGGCATGAGATTGGGCGCCCCCCTGGTGCTTGGGGATGACCTCCTGGCTCCAGCTGATGGTTGTGGCCGGGGAGAAGGGGAGGCCCTTGTGAGGGGAGCCATGTTGGGGGAGGAGGGGGGGGGGCTGACCCTTAGGGAGGGCAGGCTTCTTGCAGCCAGAGGGGAAGAGTCCGCAGAAACCAAAGGGCCAGTGCCTTCCATGGACTCCTCCTCCTCATGATTCTGCTCCTCCTCATGATCGTCCTCCGCATGATCCTCCCCCTCCTCTTGTTCCTCCTCTGCGGACTCTGGCCTTGTTGGGGGGGCCTCATTAGGCTGCTGTCCTGGGGTTGGAGCGGTCAGTCCAGATGGCCCTGCACCCTCCTGCACAGCTGTGGATGACACAAAACATTCACAGGTTGGAGGATCCACACACTTGCCACATATTCCCTTTCACCCCCTCCCCCACACATGCTACACACCTGAGAGAAATAAAAACCTTACCTGGCACCGCGGGGACCGGACTTGTGTCAAAGCCTGGCAGGCCCTCCACTTCATGCCGGTGAAAGGTCAGGGCCACCACACGCTCCGTCTCAGAAAATCTAACCCGGCATGGTGGGCCCCCTCCTGTGCCCCTGGCATGGGCATTTATTGCGGCCAGTTTTTTTTTCACCTCACGCCGGAGGTCATTTATTTTCTTTTCTATCCCAGAGCGGGTCCGTGTCTCCCCCTCCCCCGATGAATTGACCTGCTCTGTGATCATATCCAAGATCTCCCTCCTCCTGGCCGGGGTGGTGGTGGCACTCTGCGGGCCGTGGAGAAAACGCCCATAGTCGGTAATGGCCCGGGCAAGAATTCTTTTTTCCCCCACAGTAAAATTGAGCTTTCTTTTTCTCTCAGTCATACTTCCAAACAAACTCACTAGCAGTCACCAAAAATCTGTCACAAATACAAGCACAACCAATCAGACAAGAACACACACAAAGAGAAAAAGAACAGCCAAAAATCACACTAGCACTCAGCAAGAAACACACACAAAAAAATCAGATGAAAAAATAAAGCAAGAAAACAAACGCTCAGAAATCTATCAATCAAACAAACAGTCTCAAACACTTATCAAAATACACTTTCACAAAACTACCAACAAGCACAAGATCACACAGAACACTAATCTCACAACTACAAAACACACTCTAACGAACAACAGAGCAAAAGCACTTGATTCAATGGGAAGGGACACAAAGGGATGTACTTTTGCAATGGAAGGGCGTTTGTGTGTGTCTATTTATGCTGTCTGCGTAGTTCACAACATTGCCCTAGTCCATTTCCAATTTCAATGATTGCGCCGCTCCCGAGTTGTGAGCATGCGCACAACGGAGCTGACATGGTTTCCTTCATGCGCGCATGCGCGAGTCGGCCGGCCCTTCATTTGCATGGGGTCACGGCTCATTTCAATGTAACACGCCCACGTCCCTCCCAATTTGTATTACTCCTCCTTACGCCTACGGAAAAAACCTTACGTTTGCGCAAGCTCTTGCGTAAAAGCTACGTGAATCGCCGGATTACGCGGCTAGATTGCGCAAGTCTAACGGAAAAGTGGTGCGCTACGCCGGAATGATAATGCGCCGATCTACGTGAATCTGCCCCCCAGAGTTCTGGTAGCTAAGCCTAGTTCCACGCCGTCCTGAAGAAACTCCAGGATGGCGGGGGTTTTGGGAGAAGAGATCTGTCTTGAGGTGCACCAACGCGAAAAGACTGTCCAGACCTTTGCGTAGATGTCTCTGGTGACCTTCTTGCGGCTGGATAGTAGGGTATCTATGACTCTATCCGAGCAGCCCTTCTGCTGCAAGTTCCGCCTCTCAATAGCCATGCCGTCAGGCTGAAGAACCCTGGGTTCGAATGAGAGATCGGCCCCTGCCGCAGGAGATCCGCCCGGAGAGGAAGGGGAAGCGGGGGAGCTAGAGACCAGAGCTTCAGAATGGGAAACCAGGATCTCCGGGGCCACCAAGGAGTGATTAGGATTAATTTTGTCTCCGAGGAGGCCAGCTTTTGTAAGACCCTTGGGATCAGATTCAGCGGAGGAAAAGCGTAAGCCAGACGGAAATCCCAGGTCTGGGCTAGCGCATCCACCCCCTGAGAACCCTGTTCCCGCAGAAGGGAAAAGAATCTGTTAATTTTTCTGTTTTCCCTGCAGGAAAAAAGATCTATCTCCGGAACGCCGAACCGCCGACAAACCCAGTCGAAGGTTTCCTGGCACAATTCCCACTCCCCCTGAAAAATGGGTCGACGACTCAGAAAGTCGGCCTCCAGATTGGTGGCTCCCTTTATGTGGATTGCCAGAATAGAGGGTACTCTCTGTTCCGCCCACCCCAGGATTTCCAGGGAGAGTGTCAGGAGAGATTGAGACCTGGTGCCTCCCTGCCTGTTGAGAAAGGCGACTGTTGTAGCATTGTCGGAAAGGACCAGGACATCCTTGCCCTGAATTCTTTCTTCGAATGCCCTCAGAGCTTCTCCCACTGCCAGAAGTTCTCGATAGTTGGAGGAGGTCCGCCTTTGATGGGGATCCCAGGATCCCTGAGCCCGTAGCTCCTGTACATGGGCTCCACAACCCCAAGCACTGGCGTCCGTAGTGACCTTCACTGGATTGGTCTGACTCCACGGACGGCCCTTCAGGAGGTTTTGGTGGTGAAGCCACCAATCTAGGGAGTCCCTGACCAGGATCGGGACCCTGACCCGGGAATCGAGAGTGTCCTCCTTTCCGTTCCAGGTGGAGAGGAGGAACCTCTGAAGTGGTCTTGCGTGTAGTTGGGCCCAGGGGACCGCCGGAATGCAAGCGGTCATCCGACCCAACAGCTTCATGATTTCTCTGAGGGAGGGACTTTCTGTAGCCACTAAAGACCCGATCGTCGTCACAAGCTTCTGGAACTTCTCTTGGGGAAGAAAAAGCTTCTTCTCTCGGGAGTCTATGATAACCCCCAGATACGCCTTCCGCTGTTCCGGCAGAAGGGAGGACTTTTGCTTGTTGATTATCCACCCAAGCGATTCCAGGGTGGTCATGACAACGGTCAGGTCCGAAAGGAGCTGATGTTGACTTGGGCTGAAGAGCAGAAGGTCGTCTAGATAGGGGACGAGGGAGACCCCCTTCAGATGTAGATGAGCCATTACCTCCGCCAGGACCTTCGTAAACACCCTTGGGCTGGAGGCCAGACCAAAGAGGAGGGCAGCAAATTGCCAGTGCTGAATTCCCTGTGCGGAGGCGAGGGCAAATCTCAGAAACCTCTGATGTCCCGAAAAAATCGGGACATGCAGGTAGGAGTCCCTCAAATCTATGGTCGCCATAAAGACGCCTTCTAACAAAAGACCCCTTAGGCTGTGAACACTCTCCATCCGGAATCTCTTGTAGAGGAGATGGGAGTTCAGGGGTCTCAGATTGATTATCAATCTGAACTTGCCGTCCGGCTTGGGAACCACAAAAATGTGGGAGTATACTCCCTAGGCATGTGCAAAAGTGAAAAATACGTTTTGTTTCGTTTCGTTTCAATTCGTCATTTAATAAATTTAGTTAAGTTAGGTTCGTTACATGTGTTGAATTAGTTTTCGGAATTCGTTCGTTTTCGCCTGAATTTCGAAAAATCCGGTCGAAAGCGAAAATATTTTGACCGTTTTTCGAATTCGTTCGTTTTCGACCGAATTTCGAAAAAAAAACGGTTGAAATCGAAAATATTTCAACCAGATTAGAAAACAAATAGTCTCTTTTCTTTTTTTTTTTTATTATTTTATTTATATCGAGGGAATTAGTCCACAAGGATTACAAACAAAGAAAATATAACAATTTAAATAGATAATAATGATATTGCTCATGCACCTACATGGATAACATAAAAACGTAACAGTTGTATTTATTTTCCATTTTCTTAGGGAAGTGAAAAAAAAAAATATATATATATATACATATATATATACATATACACATATATATACATACATACACATACATACATACACACATACACATATATATATATACATACATACACACATACATATACATATACACACATATACATACACACACATACATACATACATACACACATACACACATATATATATATATATATATACACATACACATACATATATATACATATACATACATACATACATACATACACACTAATAAAGAAAAAAAAAAAGGGAGAAAAAAAAAAAAAAAAAAAAGAAAAAAAAAAGGAAAAAAAAAAAGAAAGGGAGTGAGGAATATAAAGGGGGAAAAAGAAGGGAAGGGGTTTGCAGGCATGGACGTTTAAGTATCAGTCCTTCAATACAATATTGTCCTGGTTCACTTCCCAGGTGTCATTTATGGAGCATGGTTCATATGATTCATATGAACCCACGAATGGTATGTATGGAACGATCAGTTTGGCGCAGCGGACTCTCTGAGGCGTTGGCCCTCTATTGAGTACCTGAATATATTCCAGGGTTGCCAGGTATCTTTGTAATTCTCTTGTCGTTTTTGTCCAGTGAGGACCAAATCCTCTAACCGACCGATTTCGTCAACCCTCCGAAGCCAAGAGGCTATAGACGGAGGATGCGGTGACTTCCAGTTGAGTGGAATACAGTGTTTGGCTGCGTCGAGAAGGTGACGGATAATTGATTTTTCATAAACTCGCATAGGGATATCAGTTACATGTAAAAGAAAAAAGGCCGGGTCTTCCGGGATCGTACAATCCGTGAATTGTTGTACAATTCCACGAACCCCCTCCCAGAACCCCCTAATACGGGGGCATGACCAAAATATATGTAAAAGAGTACCCCTATTATTCTGGCACCTCCAACAAAGATCTGAGGACGTCGGGAATAGTTTATGTAAAAGGGCAGGGGTCCTATACCAACGTGTAAAAAGTTTATAGTTGGTTTCCTGATACTTAGAGCACCTGGAAGACTTATGAGTTAACTGAATTATCCGGTCTTTCTCGTTCAAGGTAAAATGACGGTCTAAGTCTCTCTCCCATTTCAATAGAGTCGGGGGTTGGTGGTCTCCCTGAGGTGTTATCAATACAGCATACATCAGAGATAATGTATGGGCAATCGTCCTAGTCTCTTTTCGAATAGATTTTTTTTTTATCCTTTTCGAATTCCGATCGAATTTAGTCTGCGGGTATTCGATTCGGAATTCGAAAAAAATTTTTTTTTTCGATTTCGACCATTTTTTTTCGAAATTCGGTCGAAAATGAACGAATTCTGAAAACGGTCGAAATTTTTCGCTAATATAGCAATTCGGGAATTCGTATGCATCCGAATGTCCGAATAATGGAAAATTCGTCCGAAATTCGATTCGGAACGAAACGAAATGCACATGCCTAATACTCCCTGACCTTGTTGATCTGGTGGGACTGGGATTATGATTTGCAATATTCTGGGAGAGGCCTACGGCCTTGCTGGAGTCCCCTGGGAGGTGAGTGAGGAGAAAGGTCGGGGGGGAAGCTCTCTGAACTCTAAATGGTACCCTTCCCTGATTATCTGCAGGACATGGGGACTCTGGGTTATGCTCTCCCAGGCAGGAAGAAACCTGGAGAGCCTGCCCCCCACCTTCCCGTCACTTGGTGTCCTTACCGGATGGTTTGGGACTGGAAAAAAGGATCCCCCCTTTTGGTCTATCTTTACCAAAAGTCCAACGTCGGCTGGTGGACGGTCTTTTGTCTGGGGCCGGAATCTTACTCTGGCTGGGACAAAAGGACCGCTTCCTATTCTGCCTAGGTTTCTCAGAAGACCTGGACAAAGCCTGATCTAAGGCATCCCCAAACAAGAGGGAACCCTTGAAGGGGAGTGCACATAGGCGGCGTTTTGAGGCAAGATCACCCCTCCAGGTTTTTAGCCAGACGGCCCTCCTAGAGGCATTAATAAGGGCCCCGGTCTTGGCCGAGGCGCGAACGGTTTCCACCGCTGCGTCTGCCAAGTAGGCCACTGCCCCGCTAATAAGCTGGAGGGAGTCTCGTATCTCCTTTGTCTTGGAAGAACTGGGGAGATGGTCTAGAAGCCTGGAAGTCCAGGCGTCGGCATTTCTTGCCACGCAGGCTGAGGCCAATGCAGGACCAATGGCGGCTGCATTGGCTTCCCATGCTCTACGGAGAGAAGTGTCGGTACACCTATCCATGGCATCTTTTAAACTGCCTGTGTCCTCAAAAGAAAGGTCTGACTGTCTGGAGACCTGTGCCAAGGGGGCATCAAGCTTAGGGACCTTAAAAAAGGTGTCTACTACCTCCGTCTTAAAGGGACAGCGGCATTTCCAAGTCTTGAAACTTGGTAAGCTTTTTTCAGGTTCTGCCCACTCCCTGAGGATATAGTCCTTTAGTGACTGATGGACAGGAATGGTCTTGGTTTGAGGCTTTATTAAACCCATGTACATCCTGTCCTGGGCTGAGACCTGCTCTGCTGGTTCTTGAATATGCTCGGTAGCATAAACAGCTGCTAGAAGGCCCTCCATATCATCAGCAGCAAACATATATTTTCCTGTCCTGGCATCCTCCTCCTCCTCTTCTTCCTCCTCCGCCTGGCTGTCAACCAGGGTCTCACTACGCAAGGTTAACTCGGACTCCTCAGAAACCGAGGGGTACACTCTACGAGCCTGTAGTGGTACAAACGGACGAGAGGCCGAAGAGGATTCCTGGGAGGAGGGGCCCGGAACCGGAGAATCAATGTCTTTTTTATTTAGGGAAGATTGAAACTCCTTTAGGGTGGATAGCATTTCGGTCTGAACCGAGAGAAATTGCTTCATAATCTGTGAGGTCTCCTTCCCTGTTAGTTTACAGATGCACCTAGAACAGAATGGCTTGTTATGCTCAGCTGGTAATTTGTCATTACAATTGCCACATTTCCTAACACGCTAAGGAGGCTTAGCCACTCTGCTGGACTCCCCCTGGGCAATAGGGTCTTCACCTAAACATATCAGAGAGAAACACATGCCCATTAGCCCTCAACCTCTCAGGATTAGGGAAGGAGGGGGGGGGGGTTGTTTGGGATACAAAAAAAAACCCCTAAGAAAAAGGAAGGACTCACCCTTGGTGGTTTCCTCTGCAGCCATAGGAAACAGACGGTCCTCCTCCATAGTAGCGCCCTGTGCCAAGAAAAGGGCTTCCATGAAAACACGCTCTGAGGCCGCCAGGCCCCTCTATCTCCCTGGCTGCTTTATAGTGCGCCCCGATCGCCTGCAGCGTTTGTCCGGTGGGGGCCGCCATCTTGCCGCGCGGGAGCGGAATGACGTCACGGCGCCGTGCGCGTCATCAACAGGCGCCCGGATGCTCCTGGCGCCGCTCGAAGCGGCACCTAACTACCCGCCATGCGGTCCAGCAAACCCCCGGACGGAGCCAGCAGGAAGGGGGAGGCCTTAGCCCAACCTCCAAGGTAGGGAACCAGGCGGGGGGGAGAGAGGATGTGGCCTCTTCGGAGCACTGGAGAGCCCTGCCCTCCTAGGAGGCTCCGGCGTCCAGGGGAGTCTGTGTCTTCTCCTGTTCCCCCCTGGACTAAGACGACGGGGGAAACCCCCCCGGGGGGGTAGCAAGCTACACCGGACCCAACAGCACCCAGTACCTGCGGTCCGGGCTCCGGGGGGGGGGGGGACCACCAGCCCCAGGCTTTAGGTCACAAGAAAAAAATAAACGTTTCGCTGAAAGGGAAACACAATCAGAACTGAGGCACACGGGAGGGGTGGGGCCTTTTAAATCTCATTTTGATTGTGTTTCCTGTCAGGTGAGCCAGTCTACTCTCAGGGTGCCGTACTGGAAGACGAGGGAGAAATACAGCATGTTTTGTTAGGTCTGTGTGAATGTTTTTCAGATTTGTATAACAATGTTTTTTTACCTAGACCACTATACTATATTGGGTACATTTACTAATTTGGGTTTAGTGGCTTCCTGCCCGTATCCTGAACGAGATACAGCGATATAAGGATCATGGCTGCAGCTACAGCCATGATTCTGGTACAATAAAAAATCTAAAGAAAAGTCATTAAACACTTGCCAGCATGCCCGTAGTAAAAATACATCATTACTTTGACGTTAAATACTGAGTTTTGTTTCAAATAAAAGTCCCATGGGCGAATTCGCCACTGGATCACTTTTAGAAGCGCCGGGAGGGGGCCCCCCACCACCTACCGGTCTCACCTGACCCATTGGTAAAGCCCAGAAGCGATCTGATGCAGCCGTTTGCTGGGCTATGAGAAAAGTGAGGCCAAGATGGCTGTTACTCGATTCTGTGCTCTTGGAGGACCTGAGCAATGTTTGATGTCAGGTTAGGATCCAGGGCTATAATATATATTTTTTTTTTTAAAGGAAAAGCTAAAAGATTTAATAAAAAAATAATATTTATTTTGCTTTTAAAGGTAAATGATCTCTCAATAAAGAGGACCTATATAACATTCTTATTTCTAATACAATAGTTGTTTACATTCCTTTGTAATAGGAATAAAAGAGATTAAAAAAAAAACAAGTAAAGGGACAGTGAAAAAATAAATAAAAAGTATCCTGGGTGGCAGGGTAGAACTCCAAAGACGGCTTCTTACTTTTATATTCATGTCAGCTAAAATAACTATAGCCAGAAATTTGAGGTCGACCGCCCTACCCTTCGACCAGCTTAAACAGAAACTGTCATGGCTTATTTTGAACGAAAGGTTAACAGCACTGGTACAAGATAAGATGAAGTTGTTTCATAAAGTGTGGTGGGACCCATGGATCAGATACCAAACAAATGACCCCAGAACGATTACAAATTAGATTTGCCCCTGAGTACGGAGCCATAATTCCCTGCACCACCCCCCTACTTTTTTTTTTTCTCGCCTTTCAGTATTTTTCTCTTCATTGTTCCAAATTTTACTTGTTTTGTTTTGATTTTTGTCCCTGTTTCACCCCCGGCGAGACATTACTCTCTTGAGGTACCTGGGGTACCCCCCACGACCAGAAGAGCTAGGCTCCCCCGATAGACGGATGGGGAGCTGGTTTTCCCAGCGGGTGGGACACACTCTATGATATATAATAGGGAGCATGCATCAGGTTATGAATAAAGTTGTACTGTATATAGAGTAAGAACTTTGGAAGAACATGACGGGTGCATGATAAACATTTTAGCAATTACAGTACAGTCTGCATTAGGATATGATGAAGCGCTATAAGTAGAGGATTCCTCGAATATATTACATGACTCCCTAAAGATGTGACACAATGCAAGCCAAATAATTGTTTTATTTTTCTGTTTATACTGTAACTTTAATAAAAATTATTAAAACATAGAAATTAGGGTTGTCCCGATACCGAGTATTTGCACGAGTACTTGTACTCGCGCAAATACTCCCGATGCCTGGTAGAATACTTTTCCCGAGTGAGGGTGGAGAGGGGGCGGAGAGCGCAGCAGAGCAGTCCTCGTATGGGGGAAAAGAGAGCTGCTGCCGCCGCCGCCTTAGACAAAGCCAAGTCAAGCCCCCCTCCTCCCGCCGATGTCGACATATATGAGTGTGTATTGAGATTATGATACCTATTAAGATCGGATCGCCGATCATAGAGATGAGGAAAATAAGGATAGAACGAAAGAATATGATGATGGGTGATGCTGGGTTTGGCTTAACCAGCAGGATATAGTAGTAGAATACTAGATTAGAATATGGACATACAAATTGGTTCATACTTGATTATATCGGGAAATGTATAGTTAGTAGTAACCGAACAAGGGTATAGTAGTATGTACTGAACACATAATGTGTTGAACAGTGTTCTATATATTAATTAGTTAATTTAGTATTGACCATATTTGGTTTGTATTGTAGAACTAGGGAGGAGAAAATCTCTACATTGGCTCTAATTGTTGTAATGGCCAAAGCAGTGGGGGAAATAAAAAGAAAATATGTATTCAAAATTATGAAGCTTATAGATACAAATAACCTGGAAAGGTTTTGTATAGCTAACAGGTAGTTAGGAAAAAGGAGAAAAGACAATATTGTACTTAGCTTTAACCACTTGTCATCTGCCCGCCGTCAATTGACGGCGGGCAGACGACTCCATTGTTCTGACATCACGTCATATGACGTGATGTCCCTTTAAAGCCGCGGGCGGGCGCGCGCACCCGCCGCTCCGCGGGGATCCCGTGCGAGTGCCCGGCGGCAACGATCGCCGCCGGGCACACGCGATTGCTCTGTAAGTGAGCTGGGACGTGCAGCTCTGTATGTAAACACAGAGCTGCACGTCCCTGTCAGGGAGAGAGGAGATCGATTGTGTTCCTTGTACATAGGGACACAATCGGTCACCTCCCCCAGTCACCCCCCCCCTCCCCCTACAGTTAGAACACTCATAGGACACACATTTAACCCCTTCCCCGCCCCCTAGTGGTTAACCCCTTCACTGCCAGTCACATTTATACAGTAATCAATGCATATTTATAGCATTTTTCACTGTATAAATGTAAATGGTCCCAAAAATGTCAGAAAAGTGTCCGAAATGTCCGCCATAACGTCGCAGTCCCAATAAAAAAATCGCAGATCGCCGCCATTAATAGTAAAAAAAAAAAAAAAAAAATGCCATAAACTATCCCCTATTTTGTAAACGCTATAAATTTTGCGCAAACCAATCGATAAACGCTTATTGCATTTTTTTTTTACCAAAAATATGTAGAAGAATACGTATCGGCCTAAACTGAGGGAAAAAAAATTTTTTTATATATTTTTTGGGGTTATTTACTATAGCAAAAAGGAAAAAATATTGCATTTTTTTAAAAATTGACGCTCTATTTTTGTTTATAGCGCAAAAAATAAAAACCGCAGAGGTGATCAAATACCACCAAAAGAAAGCTCTATTTGTGGGAAAAAAAGGACGCCAATTTTGTTTGGGAGCCACGTCGCACGACCGCGCAATTGTCAGTTAAAGCGACGCAGTGCGGGAAGCTTATATTTTGTCTGGGCAGGAAGGGGGTCTAGGTGCACAGTAGGTAAGTGGTTAAATAAACTTACATAGACCTGAAAGAGTTAATGGTTGGATGGGGAAACTGATGAACAGCTGGCGCATACTGCGGTATGTTAATTGCTGGTGAAAAATTAGGGCAGATCATGATCTAGAGAATATATGTTGTTGGTAAGAAAATAAAGGGGAGAATGGAGCAGAGATAAGAAAAAAGGATAAAGTAACAAAAGTATAAAAATGAAAAAAATGAATAGAAAAAAAGTAAAATAAATAAATGTGAATGAGAATAATGAAAAGGATTGAAGGTGAAAAAAAGACAAAATTAAAAAATAATAAAATAATGAAAAAAAAAAGAAAAACGATAAAAAAATAATAATGAAAAAGTGTGTGAAAAGGATGAGAGGTAATGAGTGAAAAAAGGGGGGGGGGGGTAGAACCAGGAGAAAGAAAGTTAGTGTTAGAATTATAAATAAGGAATATGATAGAATAAATGTTGATTAAAAAAGGGAACATGTTAGGACTGGGTGAGAATGGATGTTTACAAATTAAATTTGGAAGTACCTCTATTAACTTCTTCTGAGGAGAAGAGATGTATCAGATATTTAGATTACATTGCGAGGAGTGGAACACAGCAGCTGAAATATCATGCACAGACTAGTGCAGATATAGGGAGAGAAAAAGTAAGTGGATGTAACAATGCATAGTATAAGAGTGTGCATATAAACGCATAAAGATGCAATGTGAAATAGTGAGCAAGGATAGATATCTTCAAAGAGCAGGGATATGTACCTGTATCGTGGATAACGAGCGCGCGGTCTCCCCTGATGGCCTGAGCATGTTATGTGTGCTGATTAAGCTCTTATATAGTCCCACAGGTATCTGACGTAGCACATGTCAGAGTCTGGTATTGGGCGGAGTGTGTGCGTCAGAGGAGGTGTCCGAAGGAGCCGCGCTGTAGTCACGCCTCTATGGGAGTGACAAGGTGTGATGACACGCCCCGTGGGCTGAATGCAAGGGAGATGGATATCCCAATGCTGGTGATGTAGTCAGCGCGGCACCAGAGCACAAGAAAATCGGGTGAATACAGCATCATAGTCTCCGCTATGGTTCAGAGCTGGTGAAGCGTCTGGTAATCACCCCCTTTTTTTTTTTTTTTGAAAAGCCTATGGCGTGTGAAACACACTCAATAACTCCACCCGGTGCAGAAAAAATGTGCACAGACATAAAGAGTGTTCACAAAAACGTGCAGACGGGTGCAACGTCAAGTGGTCCTTCTGTGCAGAAGGGACCCAAACCCTGATCCCCCGGGGCGTTAGGCTCCAGACGGGGACTGAGGTACTGTGGTCCGAGCAACTGAAGCCGACTCGGACCCAACTTCCCTGGAGAGACTGCCGAAACAGAACCCTCCAAGTACTAGGTGGGACTCCCCCGAAGGGAGACCCCATGAGAGCAGGTGAACTAAGCCAAAAGGCCATGTCCACCCACTCCCAAGACGTTCAGGGCTGGCCCCTGGGTGTCCAATATGCTGGGAGTGCAGGGTGGTTCACATAGATCTGCATGGACGATCCGTGTGGTCGCTATTGGAAATAATAGTGTGGCATGTTAGTGAGACACATTCAATCAATTGAGATAGAAAGGATCCTTCCAGATGAGGGAGGAGACAAACAGCAAAAATATTACAATTTATCACCACATATGTGTCATTTTCCAGATGTTTAACAAACTTTGCATGTACATAGACAATAATATTGATATTTATTCAGGCAATGATTTATACATTGCACAGTTTACCAAGGGGGTATCATCTCTGAGGCAATGGAGAATCCTCTTGCTTCAGGGATGCCCCTCAGGGGTATATATTCGTGTCTGTTACCAATCTTGAGGATGGTGGTTCTGGGGCATATGATGGTATTATCTACAATGTTGTTGGACTCCAAAATATTGGAGAGCAAATAACACTGCGTAAGGCCCATGTATGTCTCCTATATAAGGGAGACCTAGGGTTGGAGCCCCTGCCTGTCATAGGCATGACTAGTTAGAACTTCACTGAGCTGGGGGAATGGCAGAATGTCAGAGGCATGATGTTATGGTATCTCACTGTATAAGTGCCTACGGACATGGGTGTTGGGGAGAGGGGGGGGGGGAGGCTTGTTATATTGGTCCTGGACCAGACATGTTTAAAGTTATGCAGAGAGAGAGATCTCATGTACTGAACTGTTCTAGATGGTGACAGAGGGTCTGATTATAAAAACGGTTTGTAACTTATACTTTCATTAAGGCATGGATGTATAGTGGCTTTTAACCACTTCCCTACGGCCGTACGACTATATACGGCTGCAGGGTGGTTCTAAATCTCCGGGCTGCCGTGTTTTCACGGCAGCCCCTTTCCTCGTTCCCAGCGTGCGCTCCAGAGCACGCAGCAGGGAACTTGTTTACTGGCCGTGTCCCTTGGACACAGCCAATCACAGATCGCCGCGAACGGCCAATCAGAGTGGCCGTTTGCTATGCGATCTGATGGGCCAATGAGAGATGATCTCATATGTAAACATATGAGATCATCTCTCATTGCCGGCTCTCACAATGACAGCATCCTGTCATAGAGAGAGCATACCGATCTGTGTTCCTAGTACATAGGGACACAGATCGGTCACCCCCCCGCCCCCCACAGTTAAAACACAATGCAGGAAACACATTAACCCCTTCCTCACCCCCTAGTGTTAACCCCTTCCCTGACAGTCACATTTATACAGTAATTAGTGCATATTTATAGCACTGATTGCAGTATAAATGTGAATGGTGCCAAAAATGTGTCAAAAGTGTCCGATGTGTCCGCCATAACGTCGCAGTCGCAATAAAAATCGCCGCCATTACTAGTAAAAAAATAAAATAATACAAAATAACAATTCTGTCCCTTATTTTGTAGGCGCTATAACTTTTGCGCAAACCAGTCGCTTATTGCGATTTTTTATTTTTTTTTTAACCAAAAATATGTAGAAGAATACGTATCGCCCTAAACTGAATTTTTTTTTAAATTGGGCTATTTTTTATAGCAACAAGTAAAAAATATTGTATTTTTTTTCAAAATTGTCGTCCTTTTTTGTTTATAGCGCAAAAAATAAAAATCACAGAGGTGACCAAATACCACCAAAAGAAAGCTCTACTTGTGGGGAAAAAAGGACGCCAATTTTGTTTGGGAGCCATATCGCACGACCGCGCAATTGTCAGTTAAAGCGACGCAGTGCCGCAAGCTGAAATTTCACCTGGTCAGGAAGGGGGTTTACATGCCCAGTAAGGAAGTGGTTAAAGAATAGATCCAGCGTGCTTCTATTTGTAGAAGGCGTTTGTCCAGTTCACCCCCTCTTTCATTAGGCGCGATATGGGCAAGAGCAAAAAAGCCCATCATCCCTGTATCGCAGGGGTCTCAAACTGCCGCTCTAATGTTCCCTAATGTTCACTCTCCAGGACAGTCCCTATGACCATGGCTGCAGTCACATACACACACTCTGGCGCCGTACACACGGCCGAGGTTCTCGCTGAAAATCAGCGAGAACCTCGCTGGAATGCACATTCCAGCGAGGACCTCGGCCGTGTGTACGGTCTCGGCGAGCTTCCCGTCGGGAAGCCCGTCGAGCCGAAATAGAGAGCACGCTCTCTATTTCCTCGACGGCCCGCCTGGAAGAATGGCTGGTTGCCATTCCCGACGGGCGGGTCGCCGAATCCGACGGCCGGGAGAGAACCTCGACGGGCGGAACGATGTGTTCTGCCCGTCGAGGTTCTGGGTCGTGTGTACGCGGCCTGAGGCCGCGTACACACGACCCAGAACCTCGACGGGCAGAACACATCGTTCCGCCCGTCGAGGTTCTCTCCCGGCCGTCGGATTCGGCGACCCGCCCGTCGGGAATGGCAACCAGCCATTCTTCCAGGCGGGCCGTCGAGGAAATAGAGAGCGTGCTCTCTATTTCGGCTCGACGGGCTTCCCGACGGGAAGCTCGCCGAGACCGTACACACGGCCGAGGTCCTCGCTGGAATGTGCATTCCAGCGAGGTTCTCGCTGATTTTCAGCGAGATCCTCGGCCGTGTGTACGGCGCCTCACTCTTCTCCATTCTTCTTTCGGCACTGCCAGCCAATCATATAGATTAGCGCTCAGTCTATTAGGGCAGTGAGCCAATATTCGCTCAGCCCTGACAGGCTGAGCTCTTGTTCCACCCACAGAAATTTCCTATCAGGGCTGAGCGAATATGGTTTCACATACATATAATGCCCCCATCATGTGCCCCTCACATATAATGCCCCATCATGCGCCCCTCACCATCCACCAATAATACCCCCCACCAGCAGTAGCACCGCCATCATCCACCAGCAACACTCCCATTCCCCCTACCCCCCTGTGGTAATAGCATGAGCTGACAGATGTTGGGGGGTGCTACTGCTGAAGGGGGGTTTGGATGATTGAGATCCACCAGCAACACCCCCCCCATCCACCTTACCCCCCTGTGGTAATAGAATGAGCTGACGGATGATGGGGGTACTACTGCTGGGGTAGGGGGGGTGTTGTTGGATGATTGGGATGCTATTGCCAGGGCAGTAGCACCCCCACCATCCACCAGAAACACCCCCAATCGCCCTACCACCCTGTGGTAATAGCATGAGCTGACGGAGGATGGGAGTGCTACTGCTGGGGGGGGGGTTGGATGATTGGGATGCTACTGCAAGGGCAGTAGCACCCTCATGTTATTACCACAGGGGGGGGGGGGGCTGTTGCTGGTGAATGATTAGGGTGCTACTGTTCATCAACACCCCCCAGCCGTAGCACCCCCATCATCCACAAGCAACACCCCCCATTCCCCCTACTACCCAGTGATAATAGCATCAGCTGAAAGATTATGGGGGTACTACTGCTGGGGGGTTGGGGGGTGTTGATGAACAGTAGCACCCTAATCATTCACCAGCAACACCCCCCCTGTGGTAATAACATGAGGGTGCTAGCCTCCCAATCATCCAACAACAACCGCCCCCCCCCAGCAGTAGCACCCCCTATTCCCCCTACCACTCTGTGATAGCATCTGCTAACTGGCATTACAGTAGCACTTACTTTGAAGGACGCTGCTGACGAGGGCGAGGGTGCTCAGCTCTTCTGAGCAACTTCACTTCAGTGCGGACAGGCGCGTGACGGCAGCGCCGCCCTACGCTGCTGACGTCACATGACGCACACCCCTGTTTTGCCGGACACAAAGATGAGTACGGGGGGGGGGCTGCAGAGAAGGGTACCGCGCTGCGCTGCATGCGCTGCAAAGTATGACACTGTCCGGGGGAAGGGCTTGTCAGTGGGCCGCAAAATCTCGGTCTGCGGGCCGTAACTGGCCCGCGGGCCGGGAGTTTGAGACCCCTGCTGTATCGTGTCCGTGGAAAAGGCCCATATGTCGGCTTATTGGCTTATTGACTAACAGTCATTATTCCACCCAGTCGATACCCAAACCCACACAAACGGGCACCTTCCCCTGTTTGAAATGCAATTATTGCCGGTACATTACCAAGGGAAACAGCATAGCCTTACCCAATGGTGACATTTGCACACCTAAATTTAGGGCAACTTGTCAAACCATGGGTATCATTTATATAATGAAATGCAATTGTGGCTCGTATTATGTCGGCAAGACCAAACGTAAATTTCTCTGCCGGATACGCGACCATATATCAGCAGTCAAGAAAAAACTCTTTGAAACCCCAATAAGCCGACATATGGGCCTTTTCCACGGACACGATACCATAATGGTTACCATTAACTATATATTTTCTGATATAATCAAGCATGAACCAATTTGTATGTCCATATTCTAATCCAGTACTCCACCACTATACTCTGTTGGTCAAATTAAACCCAGCACCACTCATCATTACATTCTTTCTCTTTTTATTTTTTTATTCTTATTTTTCATCTCTATGATCGGCGATCCGATCTTAAATACACACTCATATATTCCCCACTAGGAGTGCTCGGTTTCACATATTCAGCCTGTAGGACTCCACCTCGCAACAGTGTTGGAATAACCTGTGGCCAGTGAGACACGGTCATCTTTGGAGGTAACTATACATCCTATATGTCAATATGTTTGAAAAAAACGACAGACACAAAATAATTCAATTGATTTATTTTGCTCTTCCTTAACAAATTTTTCTTTCTAATTTGTAATTACTTCTGGTACACATACTCTATTTAATCAGAATATTCACCGTACTTACGCTCTTATGCACATGTGATATTAATTATATACTGTTAAAATATTGCAATGTCTTATTACATTTCTATTCATTTACTCATAGATTGAGATTTATATACACACACGTCCCTGAGGAAGCCCGAGGGCGAAACATGTCGGACCTACTGTATATAATATTATAAGAATCTACCAATGGTGACATTCAATCTATTATATGACCATGTTTTTAACCTCTTGTATGTATTTAATAATATGTAATATTAAAATGTATATTTTTATATATAAATTGTTTTGGTCTGTTCGTTGGTTCCTGTGACCTCAGAGCTACTAATACTAGTGTTAACATTTAAGCATATCCAAGTGCATTCGTATAGTCCCACGCCCCATCCCTTAATTGGGAATATATACCTGTTTCTATGGCAACGACTCAACCACAGAGATGCTCCCCCATGAAGTCTTCATTACCCTGGGATCCCTTCATGATCTCTTAACAATAAACAAAACACAGGGAGAGAAGCGGAGTACTTTATTGGGACCTGGAGGGGGGCCTCTGTGATGGACACAAAGAGGGCTTCTGTTAGAGATTCTGTTAAAAAGACCCCCAGACATACTACAGACATGATACAGGAGATGGTCAGAGACTGAAGACATTGTACAGGAGACGCTCAGAGACTGCAGATATTGTACAGGAGACGGTCAGAGACTGCAGACATTGTACAGGAGATGGTCAGAGACTGCAGACATTGTACAGGAGACGGTCAGAGACTGCAGACATAGTATAGGAGATGGTCAGAGACTGCAGACACAGTACACGAGATGATCAGAGACTGCAGACATAGTACAGGAGATGATCAGAGACTGCAGACTTAGTACAGGAGATGGTCAGAGACTGCAGACACAGTACACGAGATGATCAGAGACTGCAGACATAGTACAGGAGATGATCAGAGACTGCAGACTTAGTACAGGAGATGGTCAGAGACTGCAGACATAGAACAGGAGATAGTCAGAGACTGCAGACACAGTACAGGAGATGATCAGAGACTGCAGACACAGTACAGGAGATGGTCAGAGACTGCAGATATTGTACAGGAGACGGTCAGCGACTGCAGACATTGTACAGGAGATGGTCAGAGACTGCAGACATTGTACAGGAGACGGTCAGAGACTGCAGACAAAGTACAGGAGATGGTCAGGGACTGCAGACACAGTACAGGAGATGATCAGAGACTGCAGACATAGTACAGGAGATGATCAGAGACTGGAGACTTAGTACAGGAGATGGTCAGAGACTGCAGACATAGTACAGGAGATAGTCAGAGACTGCAGACATAGTACAGGAGATGGTCAGAGACTGCAGACATAGTACAGGAGATGGTCAGAGACTGCAGACATAGTAAAGGAGATGGTCAGAGACTGCAGACATAGTAAAGGAGATGGTCAGAGCAGCATTAGTTCTGGACGGACACACACCTATACTCAGAACACTTGTTCTGAATGGACACAAACAAGGAGAGAAGGAGGGAGGGGAGAACTCTGCCACTTTGCGCCCCCACCTCTGCAGGCGCCTGTGCACCCTGCCTAGGATCGGCCTTGGCTCTGTGATCAGAATGACGGCTAAACCCCACCTTTCCCTGCAATGTCATCTGGGATGGGTGATGTACAAAGTTCTTCCACAAGAGGGCAGGCACCTTCTTACTTCTCATTGTGTCAGTCCCAGTACAGCCGTATGCTTTTCATGTCAGCAACATTTTTTTTTTTTAAGGATTTGAAACTTGCCCCGGTAACTTTCTTCTGCTTGTTGCTTGGCTGTCTCTGGCTTTAATGCTTTTCACGGTCGCTGACTATCAACAAGCATACAATAACCGGTTTAACTGGTGAAGTCAGAACTCCAATCGACGGTACATAGTTGTTCTATGGGTTAGTAAACATATAGCCTTATGTTTTCTTCAGGTTCCCTTGCCCACTCTGTCAATAACCGTATTTGTATGCATTACGAATGAGTTGAACTCAGCAAAAATGTGATACGTTCAGCTGCTGAATCCAATCCCCATTGAAGTCATTGGGAGCCAAATCTGCCAAAGCAAGTATCCTTATCCTAAAGCTAATGGCCCGGATTCACAAAGCACTTACGCCAACGTAAATCACTTTACGCAGACGTAGTGCAAATGTGCGCCCGGGTCACAAACCAACATACGTCCAAAAACAGGCCATCCTACCCCGACGTATCTTGCGTACGCCGGCGTAGTATGGGCGCAAATATGGTTTGGACGCATGTTGCTTCTCCCATTGATTAGGCATTCAAATATGCAAATGAGGGAAATACGGCGATTCACGAACGTACGTACGCCCGACGCATCTATGCGATGTTTGCGTAAGTTGTACGTCCGGCGTAAAGTTATTCCCCATAGATGAGGCGCAACCCAGCAATAGACATGCAAAGGTCTGCCCCAGAGAACACAGGCCAGCGTATTGGTCATACGTTACGTTCACGGCGTATGTAGTGATCCAGCGTAGCTTAGGCAGTTGTGCCGGCGTAGTTGTAAGCATGCGCATAAGGGTGCAGTTTCATCACGGCGCATGCACGTTCGTGATATGCCTGGCGCAAAACACTGCACCATGCTCAGACCATCATTTGCATGGGGTCACTCCCACTTACGCGGGCCTGCGCCTTCAAAAACACGCTATGCTGGCGTATCTTGGTGAGCAATAGCTTGCTGACTATAGTGCATGCCTCTCCGCGCTGCGCCGGCGTAGTGTATGTGTGTGCACTAAGCCGGCGTAAATGTAAATCCGGGCCAATATGCCTAAGTTAATGCTAAAAAGAGCATGGGGGGCCAACACTGCTCTGGGGGGCATGTACCAATACACTTTATTTTTTAACACCCTTTTACAGGAATCTATGACTTTAATCATGCCTAATGTAAACCAATTAAAATTCGAAATTCCTTTAACCACTTCCTGACCTCTGTATAGTAAAAAGACGGGGGGCAGGATGCACTCTTGTTCTGGGGCGCGTCGTATGCCACAAGTGTGAACCGGGCCTAAACACTTGGTTCAAGGGCAGCACAGTATTTATAACATTATTAAAGTGTTTACCTGTTTTAAGGTGGCAGTCCTTTCTTCTGTCTCATTACTAGAATCTAGCTAGTGATGTAGTGCTTATAAGACTCTTTCCCTATTCCTGATAATCAGTGTTGTAAGTAACGGAGTTACAATAAACGCAGTTACCTAACGCAGCCCCTTTTGAGGGTAACGAGTAATCTACCTGAATACTCTTCCCCTCACGGTAACGCAGTTCCCATTACTTGGGCGGCATTACCGCAATTACATCTACCGCCACTAGATGGCAGCAGAGTAATTGCTTTTACCGGCGCTGTGAACATAAATATGGGTGGAACTCCGCTTTAGAATCATGTGATCGCTGTGATTGCCTGTCACAGCGGTCTGAAAACTCCTAATCGCAAGGAGCCCTGGATACAATGAGCCCCAGCCGCCTCACACTGACCTATCTCCGGGGAACAACTCACATCAATCACACACACTGTGTGCGCAACATTGATCAATGATCCGGGGAACACATGGCCGGAACAAAATGTATACAACACAGTGTACACAGCGACATCTAGTGGTCAACATGGTAAGTGCAGGACACCTATACAGACCAATGATCAGCAGGTTATTTTTGTCAGTGATTTCATCTCTTCATCAGACAGCAAAGAAAAATCTGACATCCCCATTCCAGATCCCTTGCATCTAATAAAGCTTATATAAGATAAATAAAATAATAAACAATAAACTATAGAAAATTCTAATAAAGCCTAATATAAGATTTTAAATTACAGACTCTGTAAACGTCAAGGCAATGTATATTATAAACATACATTTTAATCCAGCTTATAATTTGGATGTAATATGTAGCAGATGGATAAGGGTTTTAAGTCCTATTAGCTGCACATACATGGTGGGACGGATGCACCTAGGCTGGGATATACATGGTGGGACGGATGCACCTAGGCTGGGATATACACGAGATCACCATTTGTTTCCAGTTTACTTCTCTCAAGGATCTGCCATACTTTTGTCTTGGAGTATTAACTCACTGCTCCCTGGCAAGCGCCCGTCATCTGCTTCTCAACAAAGCATTGTAGAATATTAAAAATAATTCAGTTACTTTGCTGAGTAACTAATTACTTTTTCAATGTAGTAACTGAGTCACTAACGCAATTACTTTTTCGGAGAAGTAATTTGTAACTGTAACTAATTACTTTTTTAAAGTAAGATGAGCAACACTGCTGATAATGTTGATGCTTTTTACCCTAAGGAAGGGAAGTTCTGCTCACATAATTTGTAATAAAAACATCTTTGCCATTCTGAAGCTTCACTCCAGCCACTTTGCATATTATGTTATATATACTGTGATTCTGTACCTGCCAAATATCCTGCAGAAATCTCCCTCCACTAAGTCTAACGACAGCCATTTTAACTGTGGGCACCTGAAGTGGCTCCCTGTTCACTTCCTGAATTTACACAGACACACACACACATACACAGACTGAGGCCGCGTACACACGACCGAGAACCTCGTCGGGCTAAACCATCGTTCCGCCCGACTAGGTTCTCGGCCGGCCGGCGATTTCGTCGACCAGGCTGTCGAAAAAGGCGTCGAGCCATTAGTTCCAATGGCCCGTCGAGGAAATAGAGAACCTGCTCTCTATTTTGGCTCGACGCCTCGCTCGACGGTTTGCTCGACGAAAACGTTAACTTTGGGAGGACGTCTATGGATGTCCTCCTGGAATCGCGATCCTGCGGGTCTCCTAGGGGGCGCCCACAGAGTGTCCGGATCTCGGTAAATATCCGCTGATAGCGGGCACTTACCACGTGATCAAATAACAGCGCGATCACTTTTAAACAAACAATGCCGGTTCCTCCCTCCCCTCTCTGTACCGATCGGTACAGTGTGAGAGGAGAAGGTATCAGATGGCAGCAGCAGAGCTGTGGGCTGGATCGGTGACAATTGCAGTCACAGATCCAGCCATCGATGCTCAGCCATCCCTGCAATACTCTGCAATACCCCGGCCAATACTCTGAAATACCCTGCCAATACTCTGCAATACCCAGAAAATACCCTGAAATACCCTGCAATACTCTGCAATACCTGGAAAATACTCTGAAAAAAATGCCTTTTAACCACTTCCCGCCCCCCGGCCGTCATATGAAGTCCTTGATTTGTGCGGGGATATCTGAATGATGCCTGCAGCTACAGGCATCATTCAGATATCAGATTCTTCAGCCGGCGATTCTCTACACCATAAGAATGATCATAGTGGCTGTTCTGCCTCTTGATCGTTCCTACGGGAGGTGAAAGAGGACATCCCCCCCTCCTGTCACCCTCCGGTGCTTCTACTGACTCCCCGCTACGATCAAAGCCAGGATTGTTTTTTTATTTTTTTTATTTCATACTTCCCAGCCTAGAGGTGAGATGTGGGGTCTTACTGACCCCATATCTCACTGTAAAGGGGACCTGTCATGCCATATTCCTATTACAAGCGATGTTTACATGCCTTGTAATAGGAATAAAAGTGATCAAAACATTTATTTTTGGGGAAAAACATGTCAAACTAAAATAAATAAAGTAAAATTAACAATTAAAATTGTATTTTATTTTTTTAAGCGCCCCTGTTCCCGTGTGCTTGCATACAGAAGCGAACGCACACGTAAGTCCCGCCTACATTTGAAAACGGTCTTCAAACCACCCATGTGAGGTATCGCTGTGAACGTTAGAGAGAGAGCAATAATTTTGACCCTAGACCTCCTCTCTAACTAAAAATATGTTAGTTAAATATGCTAGTTCGGCGCCATTCCACGAGCGTGTGGAATTTTGAAGGGTGACAAGTTAGGTATCTATTTACTCGGCATAACTTTATCTTTCACATTATGCAAAAACAATGGGCAAACTTTAATGTTTTTTTTTTTATAAAACGCGTTCGAAAAATTGCTGCGCAAATACCGTGCACGGTAAAAAGTTGCAACAACCGCCATTGTATTTTCTAGTGTCTTTGCTAAAAAAATATATACATATATAATGTTTTGGGGTTCTATGTAATTTTCTACCAAATAAATGCAGGAGAGAAATGTCAGAATTGGCCTGGGTGCTCCAGAAAGCCTGAAGGTGCTCCCTGCATGTTGGGCCTCTGTATGTGGCCACGCTGTGTAAAAGTCTCATACATGTGGTATCGCCATACTCGGAATGTGTTTTGGAGTGTAATTTGTGATACGCTGTGTGTGAGAAATAACCTGCTAATATGACAATTTTGTGGAAAAAAATTATAATAAATAAATTTAAAAAAATCTTGATTTTTGCAAAGAATTGTGGGAAAAAAAATACAACTCACCATGCCTCTTTCTAAATACATTGGAATGTCTTCTTTCAAAAGGGGTCATTTGTGGGGTATTTGTACCTTTCTGGCATGTTAGGCTCTCAAGAAATTAGATTGGTTGTCAGTAGGGTTGTCCAGATACTAGTATCGGTATCGGTATCGGGACCGATACCAAGTATTTGCGGGAGTACTTGTACTCGCACAAATGCTCCCGATACCTAAATAGAATACTTTTTTTTGTATTTATCAACATGTTCTGTGAAAATTCTTTGAGTTATTTACTACTGCGTGACAAGCAAATAAAACATTTTTATTCAGGGAGCTGTGGTGGCTCAACGTGATTGGCACTGCGTTGACAAGCTATTCACCTCTGCAGCCAAGGGTTCGGATCCCGGTCTCGGCTACATGTGAATTGAGTTTGGTGGTCTCAGCCCGGCTCCCGGTGGGTGTGCTATGCAAGGTACGCCTGTGCTTAGTACGCCCACCCCCCCCCCCCCAAAACCACCACACTTGCACGCACACGAAATTGGTTTAAAACACACACACTTTGGCCATGCGGTCTCCTAAAATAAAGAGAGGCAAAGGACCTACGGGGCTGGCTGGGTGGGCTAGGCCCCCTCACTCCCTCATAGGGGGAGTCCCTCTGCCCCATTGGGGTCCCGTTGGGCTCCCAAGAGGAGCAGGTAGGGCGGGGTGAGTGGGAGGCCCCCCTTCACACCCGCCATTGCCACCAGGGGCATGGAGAAGGATGGCGAATGCCTCCGGGGGGAGGGTCTGCCTACTCCCAACTCCTGCAGTCCGGCTCCTCTCTCTCGAGTTCACGCACAAAAAATACACTGAAAAAAATAACATTTTTATTCATTTTTATTCTTTTATAATGTCTTTAGTTAGAGTTCTTCATAATTCTAAAGACAATATCCCTAGTCTGTATTGTGGATTGAAAACTGTCACATGACATTTAAAAAAAGTATCGGTATTCGGTATCAGCGAGTACATGAAAAAAAGTATCGGTACTTGTACTCGGTCCTAAAAAAGTGGTATCGGGACAACCCTAGTTGTCAGTACTTCAGATGTGATCATTTTCAGATATTGGCACCATAGCTTTTGGACTCTAAAGCCTCATACACATGGTCCCACTAGGCATTCTATTTTTATTATTTTATTATCGCCATCTATTCGTGGCACCTGCTGATCTTCTCCGCCTGACGCTGTGAGAGTGCGACGAGCGGGGGAGGAGCCTAGCGATCACCTGACCATCCATGAAGTATTTACATGGCGGCGGCACCCTACCCGGTGCCAGTGACGGGCCCGGCCCTGGCATGTTATGCGACTTTCACTCCCATCTCTACTACCATCTGCTGCCACCTCATCCCTGCTTGCTCCCGGTGCTGCAGCCCGCTCCCCCCTCCGCTGCTGCTGTGTCTCCCCTGGCGGCAGCGTTGCGTGTGTGAAGAGGGTTGCCCAGGCAACCAGGACGCCTGCCACTCAGGACTCAGCTCCCCCCTATGAAATGGCGAGCAGCTATACTGCCCTCGGTGCACCCCCCCCCCTCCCAATACCCAGAGCTACCACCCAGCTGCCTAACCCAGACACACAAAGGTAAACAGCATTATGATTCTAATCAACTACGACTGCTGAATAATCACATGACCCAACTACCCTTGCACATTTTCACCTTCTGTGCCTCCGAAGGTATAGGAAAAGTCAGATGCCCCACTACGACACAAACATATAACCGGAAAGTCATCCCAAAATCAGTTGAACTCTTACATCTAGCACACCTTAATGTATGGTCAGCTGGGAAAAACCGACACGACATAAATCCTTACTTTCCAGGGGGCATCCTCATATTTTATCTATCACCGAAACATGGATGGGTACAACGTTATCACTAAAAAACGCCCAGGCTCTCGCATAGGTGGCGGGGTCGCAGTCATCTTCTACCAATCCATCTGTCAGGGAAATGTCTGTAGAAGTACTGGCAATCTTGCTAGTAGAAGAAATGGCCATAGAAGAAGTACTGGCAATCTTGCAAGTAGAAGAAATGGCCATAGAAGGAGTACTGGCAATCTTGCCAGTAGAAGAAATGGGAGCCATAGGCTCATCATGTGACAGGAAGATCCTCCTGCTGGCCTATAAAAGGCTGCCACTGTCTTATTCAAATTGCTGGATTGTCGTCAGCCTTCCTGAGTCTCTGTATTATTGCTGTTTGGATTTCCTGTTGTGACCCGGCTTGTTCCTGACCTGTCTGATCTGCTCTCCTGGTTTTACCCCCTGGCTTGCTTTATTGACTTGTTACCTTCTCCAGCACCTGATCCCGGCTTGTTTCACGGACTTTGCTTTAGTTATCTGTTCCTGCCTGTTTTCCAACACCAGACCTTTGGCTTGTCTTTATTCCTGCAAACCTGCATCTCCTGCCTGGATCCACAGTGTTTGATCTCCAACCAGCTTCCACTGTTGCTCCTTGTGCACATCTTGCCATGTGTTACCGAGGATTCCTAGAGACTGCAGCCCAGCTGTGTTTGCTGTATTCTCCAGTATTCTTCAGGCACTAACCAGCACTTCTCTCCTGGATCCATCTGGCAACCTGTGCTTCTCTGGGCACTACACCCTCTGTACCCAGCCTCAGGGGTGTACTGCACTTACCCGCAAGGGGAGCCCTCTCGGCATTTCGGCCTCCAACCAGGTACGTGACACCATCGTATGTACGGAACTGTCAATCCCCCCACGCCTCCTCCTTTTGAAGCGCTGGCCACCCTCACCACTTACCATCCCCCAGGTTTAGGAGACGCCACTTTTATCGCAAACTTCAATGCCTATATCCTACAGGCACTAACCCTGGCCGACAGGATTATAGTCCAAGGCAATCTAAACTACTGGCTGGAAGATCCCTTTAGCTTTCAACGCCAACCTCCTTTTACAGGATATGACGGAACTTGTTTTTTCCCAACTCGTCAATGGACGCACACACAACAATGGTCATCGGCTGACCATAAAATGGTGAGCTGCAAACTTCCCGAATTCGCCCCACGCTCTCCTATGCCAAAAAAAACAATGACTCTGGGCTCCCCTACCCGAAATTTGAAAAAGATCTCCACAAATTACATTTTCCAAACCTATCAAAAACAGCCCCTTTTGTCAATTCCCTTGGACCCCAATGAAGTTTCGCTGGACGACCTAGAACGAGACATAAACTCGCTGGAAAATGCTATCTCACTATTCGAACAAAAACTAACTACCACACTCAACTCCTCTGACTATCCCTAAAAATAGACCCAGACTTAAAAAATCTAGACCCTGGTACAACGATTCCCTCCACCTCAACAAAACCATCTGCCGTCGTCACGAAAGAAAATGGATCAAAACCAAATCTGCCCAAGATCTTTTAGCATATAAAATCGCCAGTAAAAGCTACGCTAAAAGAATCCGTTTAGCAAAAAGAACATTCCTCCAGACACAGATCAGGAAAGCAAACAACAAACAATCTCAACTGTTTAAAGTTATGAAGAAACTCTGTGCCCCAAAAAGAATCCAGCAACACATTGTGCCATCCCAAGAGCTATGCAACAACATCTCATTGGGGTTCTCGAGCAAAGTATTGAGACTCCTCATACAACTCTGTAGGCCTCTCCATTCAAGTGCCGCCTAACATGAACCACTGCCAAAAAAAACTTTCAATTTCAAACCGGTAAAAATCCACAACCTGGAGGCCCGGATTTTGAAATTGAAAACTACTCATTACCCTGGGGAAGTCTACCCCACTTGGCTCATCAAGGAGAATCTACATACCATTATTGACGACTTATGCTACCTAGTCAATCACTTACTCCAACATGAGATTGTTCCCGCAACTCTAAAACACGGCTCTAGAAAAAGCCGTCTTGGACCCGACTGACACCATCAACTTTTGACCCATCTCAGCTTCTCATTTTTTAGCTAGAGTTATTGAAAGAGAGGCCCTTATCCAGCTTCAAATTCACTGTGAGGATGGCCTGCTCTTCCACGACCTACAGTCGGGCTTCCGCCCTGGTAGGGGAACCGAGCTGGTAGCCCTGTCCACCCGAGAAAAGCTCCTCAATGCAGTAGATGCGGGCGAGTTGGCAGCCCTGCTGCTGCTTGACCTGTCCGCAGCCTTCAACACGTTGATCACTCCATCCTGCTAACCAGACTCGAGTCCACTTTCGTGCTGGGAGGTACTGCCCTCGCTTGATTCTGTGATTTTCTAACAGCCCGCACCCACCAAGTTAAGATGGGCACTTTCCTATCCCCGATTACCACAGTGGAGACATGCCCTTAAGACTGGCCAATTGTCTGCGCGATATTTACCACTGGATGGCAATCAACAAATTGTGCCTTAATGGTAACAAAACAGAGGTCATGGTAGTTGGAAAAGGCAAGACCGACTTCCTTCAAAACTGGCCCACCGAGTTAGGCTCGACACCAAAACCGAAAGTAGGCGACAGTCCTGGGGGTTATACTGGACGAAAAACTAAGTATGATTCCCCAGGTCAGACAATCGGTTTCGAGAGCTACCCATTTTTTTTACGACTCATCCGCAATCCCTGTGCTGTGCTGAGTTCCTGGGTTTGTACTTCTGCTGTGCTCATTATGAGGGGTTCCCACCATCCCTGTGCTGTGCTCATTATGAGGGGCTCCCACCATCCCTGTGCTGTGCTTATTATGTCGGGGCTCCCACCATCCCTGTGCTGTGCTCATTATGTCGGGGTTCCCACCATCCCTGTGCTGTGCTGAGTTCCTGGGTTTGTACTTCTGCTGTGCTCATTATGAGGGGTTCCCACCATCCCTGTGCTGTGCTCATTATGAGGGGCTCCCACCATCCCTGTGCTGTGCTTATTATGTCGGGGTTCCCACCATCCCTGTGCTGTGCTCATTATTCGGGGTTCCCACCATCCCTGTGTCCTGTGCTCATTATGAGGGGTTCCCAACATCCCTGTGCTGTGCTCATTATGAGGGGCTCCCACCATCCCTGTGCTCATTATGTCGGGGTTCCCACCATCCCTGTGCTGCGCTCTATATGAGGGGTTCCCACCATCCCTGTGCTGTGCTCATGTGCCCTGACATAATGAGCGCAGCACAGGGACGGTGGGAACCCCGACATAATGAGCGCAGCACAGGGATGGTGGGAACCCTTCATATTGAGCGCAGCACAGGGATGGTGGGAACCCCGACATAATGAGCACAGCACAGGGATGGTGGGAACCCCGACATATTGAGCACAGCACAGGGATGGTGGGAACCCCGACATAATGAGCACAGCACAGGGATGGTGGGAACCCTGACATAATGAGCACAGCACAGGGATGGTGGGAACCCCGACATAATGAGCACAGCACAGGGATGGTGGGAACCCCTCATATTGAGCACAGCACAGGGATGGTGGGAACCCCTCATAATGAGCACAGCAAAGGGATGGTGGGAACCCTGACATAATGAGCACAGCACATGGATGGTGGGAACCCCTCATAATGAGCACAGCACAGGGATGGTGGGAACCCCTCATAATGAGCACAGCACAGGGATGGTGGGAACCCCTTATATTGAGCACAGCAGATACTATTCATCCTCTTTAAGTGTCCAGATTTTTAAATTCATCATAACGAATGTTGGTAATTGTTATGAAAAGTTAACAAATCTAACGAAAATTCGTATTTCGTACGAATCCGAATTGAGTTTCGGGCACAAAATATGAAATAACAGCTAATGCAAAACGGAACTAAACAAAATGAATTTATTGGCAGTGCACATGTCTAGTATATGTATATACACCACATATATAACAAGATATATATATATATATAATCTTGTTATGTAGATATATCTGCACAGGAACAAATTATTTATTATATTTACTGGTTCCTGGAAGGAGGAGGGGAGGAGAGTTTTGCATAGATAAGGGGCGGCAACTTCCTCTGACACTCCCATTGCTATGGAAACCTGATCTGAAACCTATTACACTGCTTGTGCAGCACTGAGCATGTGCGTATTAACATGTGAGGGGCAGGAGTCTGTCTTAACCAATCCCGTTGCTCGTTTTCGGTAAATTTGCATATTGCAGGAACAGGCTTATATTCCTTGAATTTTTATAGTGTTTGAGTAATAAATAATGAAAAAAATGATAATTATGGGAGGGGGAAATTGAACTAGTAATAGCTTAGTAGATATCGCCTGCAATAAAAGAAAAAAAAGAAAAAGTGCAAAATGTTCTCTCCGTAATTTGAAAGTAAGAAATATCCCTGGCCTTATATACTGCTGTCAGCCTCATTAAAGGGACACTAAACACAGGATTTTTTTTGTTTTTAAAATAACAAACATGTGATACTTACCTCCACTGTGCAGTTCGTTTTGCACAGAGTGGCCCGGAAACCTGTCTTCTGGGGTCCCTCGGCGGCTGTCTGGGCTCCTCCTCGCAAAAGCTTTCCCTCTTCATGCGAGGGCGCTCGCATGGAGGAAAGCTTTTGCGAGCGCGCTCCCGTGATACAGCGGCGGCCATAGCCGCCGACTGTATCACTCAGCTCCGCCCCCCAGCGCGCCGCGTCATCCGCCCTGAATGACAGCAGCGCTAGCCAATGGCTGCGCTGCTATCAATCCGCCCAGCCTAGCCAATCAACGGCCAGGCTGGGAAACGAAGAGGACGACGTGGACGCGCCCGGGAGATTCGAACGGTCAGGTAAGTACAACGGGGGCTCGGGGGGGGGGGGGGGCGGTGCTGCTAGATGTTTTTTTACCTTCATGCATAGGATGCATGAAGGTAAAAAAACTTGTACCTTTACAACCCCTTTAATATTGGGCGGATGAAGGGGATGGCTTGTAGGGTAATACTTACCTGGCACGGTTGGATTTGGAGAAAAGCCTATGGTGCATGTGCCCCTGGAGTGGCAGTCCAGGGGTGTCTGAGAATCACTGTGAGTGAGGGTCACTTTGATTTAAAGACACCACGGTCACTGCACCAGCTACATGCTTTTTTTTTTAGCACCTGCCTCCTGGGCCGGGCCTTTTGGCCAGGACCGGAGGAATTTTTTATTCCCGGCCGGAGGGCCTGGTCATTGTTGAACACAATGACCACTTCTTTCACTCTCCTCTCTCTCCTCTCCTCTCCTCTCCTCTCCTCTCCTCTCCTCTCCACTATCCCTTTCCCCCACTTTATTTAATTTATTAGCCTATGTTTGTCACCTTTTTGTCTTTTTTTGTTGTGCACGTTTTGTTCACTGTGTGATTAGTAGGGTGCCGGTCCTCGGGCCAGCCCTGAACGTCTTGGGAGTGGGTGGACATGGCCTTTTGGCTTAGTTCACCTGCTCTCATGGGGTCTCCCTTCGGGGGAGTCCCACCTAGTACTTGGAGGGTTCTGTTTCGGCAGTCTCTCCAGGGAAGTTGGGTCCGAGTCGGCTTCGGTTGCTCGGACCACAGTAACTCAGTCCCCGTCTGGAGCCTAACGCCCCGGGGGATCAGGGTTTGGGTCCCTTCTGCACAGAAGGACCACTTGACGTTGCACCCGTCTGCACGTTTTTGTGAACACTCTTTATGTGTGTGCACATTTTTTCTGCACCGGGTGGAGCTTTTGAGTGTGTTCCACACGCCATAGGCTTTTCAAAAAAAAATAAAAAAATAAAAATAAAGACTTTCTCATGTACCAGTGAGCCTGTTGTAAATATCCGTTCTGGTGTTATTTTGTTTTCTTTATAGTTATTTCTTGGTGGGTGGAGGTCGGTGTTTTGATGGTTTGTGTTTTGTTGTTTGTTTTTGTGTTATTTTGTTTATTTTGTTATTTTGTTTATTTTATATATTAACTTTTTGGTCGTAGTTTTATAAATAAAAAATTTGTACCAGTACTAGGAGGTCGGAGTTTAGGGGGGCCATCAACACCCTAAAACTAGAAGTTAAGGAAATCTGGGAATATTTGGGAGGTTTTTTTGAACGTGGGGCTGGGGAGGTGAGCTTCTTAGAGGAGCTCAGGAAGACCCTCCAGCAGGCAAGCCGGGAAGGAACCCAGACGGCAAGGAGGAAAAACGGGCGATCGGAGTCCCAACCCCCAAAGCAGCCGGGGAAGTCAGGAGAGCCTGGGTGCAGTGGGGGGGGGGGTGTGAGTGCCGGTTGCGCAGGGCCCAGTAAGGCCATAAAACCTGGGGAGGGTTCCCGGGAGCCGATCCCTCGGTCCGTGAAAGGGGCTGGGGGGTTGGCCACGTCTGGGGAGCCCAATGATCCAGGAGGCCGCCGGGCCCAAGTTCCGCCGGAGGTACCCCCCGGCGTCTTCAGGTCAGTGTGCCCAGGCTCCCTCAGGATGGCCACGCTGCTGCTGCTGCTGCTGTGGAAGCCCCCTGTGTGCCTGTCTCCAGGACCCCCCAGCCTGCAGTAGAGCGGGAGGACCTGGCAAGTGCAGCGCCAGTGACTGCTCCTGCGGCTAGTGAGCCATCGGGTGAGAGGCAGGTGCATGGCGGTGAAGTAGAAGTTCAGACAGCAGCAGGAAAAGTATTTGTTTGCAGTGTGGCCAAGATGGCGCCGGCTGCTGGGGGAGGAGCAGCTGAGGCCAGCATCAGGGACCCGGAAGTGAAACCCCCCCACCCCCCCATGGACCGGAAGTGACCCCCCCCCGCGAGTTTGCAGCTAGTGTCACTTGCTTGGAGGACCCGGGGGATGAGATGTCGGGTGTAATGGACGGTATAATGGACGGTATAATGGACGGTATGTTGCCTACCCCCCAGGTCCCCATGAACATAACCACAGGCCCCGAGGGGCTCCCTGCAGCACAGGCGGGGTGGGGGGAATGTCAGGTGGGACCCCTCCCGGTGGACTGTGTAGCCTATGACTTTATCCGGCAGTTGGAGTGGTCCCAGGGGGGCATCCCCCCAGTACAGCTTGAGTCCCAAGGTAAGGTGACCAGATTTTTAAAATGAAATCCAGGGACATATTTTTTTTAAACCAGTAATAGTGGCAATCAGCGACTCTCTGCCCATCGCCGCCGCCAGCTTCACAGCCTGTCAAGTCTCACTTTCCAGGCCCCGGCTACTACTAGGTGGGTTGCCGAGGAAGATCACTCCACCAGTGAGATCCCTTCATTGGTTGCCAGTAAAGGACAGAATCACCTTCAAGACACTGTCTAATGCATAAGTGCATCCACGGAAACGCCCCCCAATATCTATGTGAAAAAATAAAAACACACAACCCCAATCGTATTCTGCGATCCACCAATCAAAACCTTGTCCATATACCCAAATACAAATCCAAGGGAGATCGAAGGTTTGCTGTCCAGGGACCTCAACTATGGAACCACCCGACTGGAGTTGGACCACCTGGCCTTTAGGAGAGAGAGATTAAAACCCTTCTCTTCTGAGGTCACACGATCCGACTCAAAGTACGGATCCAGCGCCCAGAGGCGATTCAGTTTGCATGTGTTGCGCTATAAAAGTTTCTCACTCACCAGTGAAGGCAAGGAGGTGGCTGGCTGGGACTTGAGCCAAGGCAGAAGAACAGAAGTGGAGCGGAATGGGCATGAACCCGAAATGGAAGAAATATTTCCTCCACTCCGACCGGTACATGATCATTAGAAAGGGGCACAGATAATAGAAAAAAAAATACACCCCACCCCCCCTAAGCTAGTAGCAGTGGAGGTGTGTAATTGAGAATCTTTTTTTTTATTTATTCTGCACTGAATGTCTTTGCCCCAGTCCCTGTTCTAATCCAATCCGGGGACAAAACCGGGGACAGACTTGGTCCGGGGACAGTGTCCTCAATCCGGGGACTGTCCCCTGAAACTGGGGATGTCTGGTCACCCTATCCCAAGGGGCTGGTGAGATTGCAGAGGGGTCTGGGTGGGGGAGTTTGGTGGGGGAGGTACCCCCCTCTGCTGTGGCCCCGGGAGGGGGGAGGCTGTAGTCAGGCCAAAGGTGGTGGGTCAGGGTGGTCAGGGTATATCAGCGGGGGTGGGTGCAACACCACCGGCAGGGATGGGGGCCCCCCCGTCCCCCCCACTTCTGGGGGTGCTGAGGGGGATGCCCCACTTCCGGAGAACATCTTTCGGGGGTCTCCGGAGGCCAACTTATTGTCTGCCCTAAAGGGGGGTCGCTCTTTCACCCAGGTGTTGGGCTCTCGTGCCCCTCTGGACCACCTGTACAGCCGGTTTGGCGCCCAGAATTTCCGCGCCCCTCCTGCTGACCAGGAGAGGACGCAGGGGTCGGCGTGGACGAGGGGTACAGGTGGTCCAGAGAGGAGGCGTAGGAATGTTGTCCAGCTTCGGTACAAGGGTCCGGACCCCTGCCCCGCTCGAGGTGAGGTGGTGGGCCTGGTACTCTCCTTGGGTTTTGGGGTGGATGACCTTTTTGCTGTCATCCATCCCACCAACACACGGGAGTTTGATATAAGTTTTGTCACTCCCGTGTGTATGGAACGCTTTATCACCAGCTTTGGGTTGGTGAGGGGCGTTGACCCTTGGAAGAGGTACAGGCTCATTCCCATCTCCAGGCAGGAGGAGGTTAAGAACATCACCATCCTGGTGAGGAATGAGTCGCTCCCTCCGGAGGACATTGCCACCTGGCTCGGGAGGTACGGGAAGTTGCAGACCCCTCTGAGGAAGAACCTTAATGAGCGCGGGGTCTGGACCGGGGCTTGGTTGACCAGGATCCGGCTCAAGAGGGAGGGCAACAGTGTTGCCCACCTCCCTGGCAGCGCCTTTCTAGGCAGAGACCGGATCCTGGCGTTCTACCCGGGACAGCCCCGTCGTTGCTTCAAGTGCGGCAGCCCGACTCACATGAGCTCGGACTGCACGGTGGTCAGATGTGGCCGGTGCCACGAGTTTGGCCACCAGTCCGAGTCATGTGGGAAGATATGCTGCAACTTGTGTGGTGAGATGGGGCACCCATTTAGCAGGTGCCCCAAAGCATATCGGGGTTCTTCCTCATGGGGGGGACCTCCCGGGCCGGGAGCGGCCGAAGCCCCCCCCCCCTGGCGAGTGATGGCCGGGGGGGTGGGGATCCTGGAGCCCCTAGTACTGCTCCGGAGGGACCAACAGGCCCATTGCCTCAAAGAAGGTGTAGCAGGCGTGGGCGTGGGGCTCCCCCCCGGGGGACACAGGCTCGGTTGGTCGGGAGGCTCCCGATCCTCCGGAGGGCGGAGCCAGTGGGGTGGAGTCGGGAAGGCCTGGGGGTCCCGGGCCTGAGGGTCCGGGGCCCGGGCCTTCCCCTCCTAATGTTGCAGGGCCGATCCCCATCCCCCTTCCCCCTCCCCCTCGTAGTCCCCCCCCCTCCCAAGTCCCGTCCCCCCCCTCCCCCTTCTTCTTCCCGTCCAGCTAAGTCTGGTCCCCCCCCCTGTCCTCTCCCCTGTCTCTGGCCCCCCTCCTGCCTCTTCCATTCCCCCCCCTTCTGGACCCAGAGTCTCCTCTGGCCCTGTGGCCATGGAGATGGAAACTGCTCGAGCCTCATCCAAGAGGGAAATCTCGAGCAGCGGGTCCGAGGAGGGGGGTGGCGTAGTCATCTCGGAGAGGTGGCAGGAGTGGGAGCAGGTGAGACGCAAAAAGAAGAAGGGGAAGGCTGCCAGATCTGGGGGCGGGAAGTCCCCAGTGAAGGGTGGGGTTCCCCCAGGGGCACGAAGTTGGGTGTCCCTGGGGAACCCGTTTGGTATCCTCTCCTCCTCCTCGGGCTCAGAGGAGGAGGAAGTGTAGATATGTAAATATGTTTTTGTGTTTGTAGTATGAAGGAGAACGTGACCACTTTCAATCATTCTGATGGCGGGTACCCTCTCCAATACGGCTTGCGACCATTAATGTCGCAAGTATTCGTTCTGCAGGAGCTCGTTTTATGGCCTTCGATTTTCTCAGCCGTGTTGAAGCTGACATTTTGTTTTTGCAGGAGACCTGGCTGGCATCTGTGGCAGAGATGGATCTAGCAAAGAGGGAGTGGAGATGTGGGCCCTCCCTCTGGTCTCTTGCGGCCGAGCCCTGCAGTGGGGTTGCGGTCCTTTTTTAAGACTGGTCCGGTGGCTTGCCGGCGAGTGATTGAAGTGGAGATCGGTAGTTGTCTGGTGGTGGACGCTGTCGTGAGGGGGCAATTCCTTCGGCTCAAATTTGTATGGGCCTCAAACTAAGAGGGAGAGGAGGAGCCTCCTTACGGCGGTTAAGCCTTATCTTTTTACGTCCCAGCAGGTGATTTTTGGTGGCGATTTCAATATGATCACTAGGCCCAAAGACCGGGCAGGTGCCGCCAACCCTCTGGGATATGATAGTATTTTTTTGAATAACGTAGTGAGGGAGGCCAGGTTGGTGGATGTGCACGTTCGTCACCTCCCCAACCTCACTGGTTACACATTTTCCCGAGGTGGTGGTAGTAGTAAGAGTAGATTAGATAGGTTTTTTTTAAAGGAGGACTCTGCCTGCTCGGCTCCTGAGCTGCAGTCGGTAGAGTTCTCCGATCACTGTATGGTATCTGTGGCCCTGAATGTCGCTGACACTCCTCAGAAAGGGAGGGGTTTGTGGCGCCTGAATGGGTCGCTACTGGAGGATCCTGAGGTTAGGGAAGCCTATGAGGTTTTCTTCCTGGGCCAGACCTCGCTCCTTGAGGGCAACTGCTCCCGCCTTGAGTGGTGGGAAGTAGTTAAAAAGAGGTCTGGCGACTTTTTCCAGGAAATCTCTGGGTACAGGGCAGCTTCCAAGTACCAAGCCTACCAGAGACTACGCAGGCAGCTTGACCGCCTGGTGTCCTCTGGGGGCTCTCGGGAACAGATATCCGGTCTGAAGGCGCAGATGAAGGAGTGTCAGTACGACCGTCTCGCCTCCCTGGTTTTTGAGAGGGATTACGGGAAGTTTATCTCTCCTGATCCCTACAAGAGCTGTGGTGAGGTGGCGAGTTCGAAGGTCGTACATGGCCTGAAGGATGCCTCAGGATCTCTGGTCCGGTCCAGGTCCTGGTCCGTCAGAGACCACTTTTCGAACCTCCTGAAGAAGCGGCCTCTAGACATGGAGAAAGTCAGTGAATTCCTTGATGAGACCCCACCGGAAGTGGGGTCTGACCTTCCTGACTCTCTGACAGAAGAGATCTCGGTAGCTGAAGTCGAGCAGGCTATCAGCTCTTTAGCTTCTAAAAAGTCGCCTGGGCCTGATGGGCTCACGGCCGAGTTCTACAAAACCTTTAAGAGCCTCTTGGCTCCTCATCTGAGGGACGTGTTTAGTGAATGTTTGGCCTATGGCCTGCTGCCTCCCTCAATGAGAAGGTCAGCTCTGATCCTACTGCCAAAGGGGAAAGATCCGTCTGTGGTGGAGAATTGGCGTCCGATCGCCCTTCTTACCACAGATAGGAAGATACTGGCAAAGATCTTGTTTACACGTCTGTCTGCTTTGGCGGGCAGGATGCTGTCTCCCTCTCAGCACTGCACAATTCCTGGCCGGGGCACTTTTAGTGCCGTCCTGAGCATCCAGGAGGCTGTGGAAAGGTGCAGGGCTGATGGCAGCGAGCGGTATCTGCTTGCACTGGATCAGGCTAAGGCATTTGATCGGGTGAACCATGAGTACCTTTGGCTGCTTCTGAGGAGATCAATTCGTTGATTGGCTGCAGGTATTGTATAGGGGAGCTGAGAGCTTCCCTCTTGTCAACGGTTGGGTGGGCCGGGCTTTTGCTGTGGACTCTGGCGTCCGGCAGGGGTGCCCGCTGAGCTCCCTCCTGTACATCTTTGCGGTCGACCCCTTCATAAGGAGGCTAGACTGCGAGCGTCTGGGGGGGGTTCCGGTGGGACCTGTCGGGGGTCCGGTTTCGGCAGTGAGGGTTGTGGCCTATGCGGACGACGTCTCGGTGGTGGTATCTGGTCGTGAGGAGGCCCATTATGTGGAGTCCCAGATCGGGTGCTAATCTGAGGCGTCAGGCTCGCTGGTCAATTGGGACAAGAGTGAAGTTTTCTGGTTGTTCCCCACGCCCATACCAGAGATTCGAGTTCTTGGCATTCATTTCGGGTGATTATCCCAAGCTAAACTGGGAGCACGGGCTGGTGAGTGCCACACGGAAGGTGAAGGCCTGGAAAGGTTGGAAACTTTCCCTGAGGGAAAGAGTAAGCTTGGTCAAGACGTACTTATTGCCTGAGTTTCTCTTTGTAAGCTATGTGTGTCTTTTGCCAGCATCTCTCTATGCTCGGGTCTATGGTCTGTTCTTCCTGCTGTTGTGGGGTAACAGACTGAACATGATCAAGAGGGAGGTCACATACCGCCAGCGACGGCAAGGTGGGTTGGACATGGTCAACCCGGTGGTGTTCTTTGTCACCATCTTTGTTAAATACAATTTGCAGTCCATATTTGTGGACGAGCCTTCCTGGTGGGAGTGTTCATGCAAGGACTGGCTCTTGCTGTTCTTGAGGGAGTGGGGGGAGGGGGGAGGCCTGGCGATCTGAGGAGATCGCATGCGTATCTGCCTTCCTATGTCCCCCTGGCATTAAAGGTCCTGAGGCAGTGGCGGATAACTGCCCTGGAGGTGGGCTCTTTGGGTCGGCGGGAGCTGTACCTGAGGGTCATGGCCTCGGACATTTTGAAGCCCCTGTCTTTGAGGGACTGCCCTGAGAGGGTCCTCACGGACGGGCTAGCCCTCTTGAATTCTTCTAGAATTCCAAATACGTTTTGGGATCTCGCATGGAGGTCGTTCCATGGACGACTCTATGTCCGTGCGAATCTCAAATACAGGAACCTGGGGGACAGGGACTGCCCCCGTCAGGAATGTGGTGGGACATTGGAGACCGTGGACCAACATGGAGGTTCTTACGAGGGTAGGGGGTGCCATTGGCTACCCCCGCCTTCCGGCCCTGACGAGTGTATGGTGATTTTGGGGTCCGCAGGGGATTTGAGTTATCGTCACTTTATTTAGTCAGCCTAGTTGTGCTTTATTACACTTGGCACGCTCGGTGTTTGGTGTCCACTAGGTACAAAATCCTGTCTGTGCATGAGGTGGTGGGCGATATCTTTCGGGAGTTGGTGAAGGTGCGGGATCTGGAAAGGAGCAGGGTCGGGCCTGAGAGGTGTGCCCATTTATGGAGGGGGTTCCTCTTCCAGCCCCCTTAGGTCACGGCTCTGCCCCTCTCTATGGGTAGGGGCGTCTATACTTTTTCACCCCCTTAGATTTTGTTTATGGTATTTTTTTTTAAATAAAGCTACAGACATGTCTGACTATCGTGTTCTTGCTCATACGTGGGTTGTAGGTATTTGTAGTTGTGGTGGTGGGGTGTGTTGTGGGTTGGCGATGATCTGGACAGTAGTGGTTTCTATGGACTTTAATATCTCCCTACTGTACCAGTGAGCCGTTTTAAGTTTTTTTTTTTTTTTTTGTGTGTTGGCAATGATCTGGACAAGCTTTTCTGATGGACTATAAAGACTTTCTCTTGTACCAGTGAGCCTGTTGTAAATATCCGTTCTGGTGTTATTTTGTTTTCTTTATAGTTATTTCTTGGTGGGTGGAGGTCGGTGGTTTGATGGTTTGTGTTTTGTTGTTTTTGTGTTATTTGGTTTATTTAGTTATTTTGTTTATTTTATATATTTGTTAACTTTTTGGTCGTAGTTTTATAAATAAAAATTTCCAGCCCCGCACCGGTCTTAGCCGCCGACTTCCGCCATGTTCGGCCAGGCCCCCACCCCAAATTAAGCTCTTTTACATCCGGGGGGGCCGGCGGAAAATGGCGGAGAACAACGGGGGGCGAAAATCCTCCCCATGGGGGCTCCTGCCTTCCGCGGGCTGATGGCTGTCTTCCGCCGGGGGGGTACACCTACCCCCCCCCCGGACTCCGCCGCCGCCTTCCGCCGGGGAGAGAGACACCCACCGATGCTCTCCGCCATGTTCGGCCAGGCCCCCACCCCAAATTAAGCTCTTTCACATCCGAGGGGGGGCGGTGGAACATGGCGGAGAACAACGGGGGCGTCGCCACTCCTCGGTCTTCTAGCCGTTTTCTGCCGGGGGGGAAACACCCACCGATGCTCTCCGCCATGCTCGGCCGGGCCCCCAGCCCAAAAGTAAGCTCTTTCACATGGCGTGGGGGCCGGCCGAAAACAGCGGAGAACAACGGGGGTGTCACCCCACCTCGGGCTTCTCCTCTTCTGCCTGGCTCCTCCCAAGGCCAGGGCTTCTTTCGCCGTCTTCCGCCGGAGGGCGCCACTCTCCGGGCTTCTCGTCGCTGTCTTCCGCCGCGGGGCACCACCCGCGGGGGCCAGGCCTTCTCGTCGCTGTCTTCCGCCGCCGCCCCCTTCGATTTTTTTTTCTGCCTGGACGAGGGTCGTACATCCCATCCAGGACTTGGACGTGGCGGGCTTCTCGTCGCTGTCTTCCGCCACTGCCCCCTTCACCACGAAGCTCCTGCTTATGGAGGGAGGGCAGGGGGCTTCGCCGGCTTCTGCCCGGCTCCTCCTGGGGCCAGGGCTTCTCATCGCTGTCTTCCCCCGCGGGGTGACACTCGCGGGGTGACACTCGCGGGCTTCTTCGGTGGCCTCCGCTTCTGCCTGGCTCTTCCGCTAGGGCCAGGGCTTGTCTCCGCTGTGTTCTTCCATTCGATGTTGACACGGCGAGGTCCGGCGCTGAAATGCCTTCTGAGCGGTGGGCACGGACTTATATTGGCATTGGGTTTTTTTTTTTGGTACATGGACTTATCCTTGCTTGGAATTTTTAATGAGATTTGCAGATCTCTTTGCTGTGTCAATACTTTTGATCAACTTTTAATAAATTTCTACACGATGAGGAGGTGTTCTCGCCCTCTTTTTTTCATATCTTCCATGGAATACGGAGTCTCACATCTTCACTGTTCTGTCTGACGTTCCTGAGGCCAGCGATACCTGCTCTCCTTTTGGGATCTGCCTACAGCATCACAACCTGGGACATCGATTTATCCATTGGGATGATCGGAGGGCGGCTAGCCTATACAAGCTTTGAAGACCTACCCACCATACGGTGAGCCGTGGGTCAACAAAAGTCGGTAAGAGTACCTTAATATATATATGCCAAGGAATGCCCTGGGAAGATGACCTGTTTCTGAGGGAAAGGATTGCCCATGTATATGGATGAGGTGTTTCAAACTGAATGATCAATCAGTCTGTTTTGGGGAAACTGGAATATCAACATCCTCAAACCTACACCTATCCCCCCTCCCCGCTTTTTTTTTTTTGCTGTTTTCAGGACCTCTTGCATTTGTTTTCAGCTGCACTTATTTTGTTGCAACACTTTTCACATAACCTTCAGTTTGTGTTTTTTTTGATTATTGTTATTTGTTTCACCCAGCTCAATAGCTGGTGTTTCATAGCTTATAGTCTATGATCTTCTTCACGAAGGTTGCACCTTAGGTCTTACTGTATTTTGGCTGGTAGCTACATCACCCTGGCCATTTATGGTTTTTCCTACATCTATATAGTTTTGGCGCTACACTTTTTTTCTTTTTTCTATTACGATGTACCCCATACTCATTCACATAGGGTGGGGACCCGAAATCTGGGGGCCGCCTTATTAAAGGGGGCTCCCAGATTCTGATACTGAAGAGGCGCGCGGAAAGCCCCGATTTTTCCCTCTGCGCATGCCCAGTATGCAAATGAACCTTCCGACTTTCTGGCGTACTTTGCAAGCGCACGGGGATCGGGTCTCAAAAGTCACTTTCGCTTTCAATTCGGCCCGTCACACACGTTTAAACACATGTCACCTCACTTCCCCTGCTTCACCCCCCTCCTTCCCCTAATAAACTCCCGCCCGAATCCCCGATGTTTACATAACTAAATGCCGGACGCCAGCTCTGTACTGGCGTGCTGTGCGCCCTCTCCTGGGCGCATTAGGCAGTTTAGTAAATGAGGAAACACGCTGCACTGGCAGCGTGTTTCTTTTGTAAATGTCAAAAACTGTTTTACTCCTGCTTGTGCACCATGAGTCATGGCGCACAGGCTTGGTAAATCAGCCCCAATGTCTCAATATAAGGAATTAAATAATCATGATACTGGAATTTGGGGAGGCTGGGAAAAGTTTAAACAATCCATGGTTTATATAGGCTGCATGAGTGATGAGAGTACTTAGGTAACATTCGATGGTATACGTAGGAGATAAAAGTTGAGACCTCCCCCCCCCCCCTCCTCTCCCCTCCCCTGGGGGGATACTAGAAGGGGAATCCAAGCACAAATGCACTTTAACACAATGTTTTTTTTTTTTCCTCTCTCACTATTTGAAAGAGGCTTATGGGTAGTGGGACACAAGAGCTCTTCGTGTCCCTTTATAAAGAGTATCAAGCAGGGAGGGCACAGATAACTTATTGATAATGGGGCACCTCCCCCCCCCCTTTTTTGTGTTTTTTTGTTTTGTTTTCTCTCCTTTCTCCTTTTCTTCTGTCCCCGGGGGGTGGGGAGAGGGGGGGGGGGGCAGGAGGTCTGGAGGAGGTAGGTCTGTCCTATATGGTTGTGATATATGTAATGGTTTATGGTTAAAATGTATGCATATGAATGTTGAATGTATTTAATTGTAGAAATGTATATTGTAAGCGTTTTGTAAATGTGGTGTTGATTGTATAAATGTGGTGTTGATTGTATAAATATTTTAAAAAACTCAATAAAAACAAATTGAAACAACAGAGTCCATACAAAGCAAGGTAGTGGGTGAACAAGGAGGACCCAGTGTACAGTATTGCTGGCAGTAGGGAGAAGCAAATGACACCTCTCTGGACCCCCAGTTGATCAGATGGTTGTGAGCCCAGAGCCAGGGTAGACCTTAGATCACAGGGAACAGAGGTGAAGAGATGACGTCCAGAGTGAGTAGTTCCTTATGCAGGGGAGGAACCGTGGTAAGCAAGGGAAGAGTCACTTGGATAACTTGTCCTGAGCTTATGCGGGAGCCATCGGCCAGAAAGACGGTAAGTCCATGGGTCTTCCTACGTAGCGGAATGTTGTGAAGGTCAGTGAAGGCAGAGTCGATGAAGCAGCTACAGGCACCTGAATCAATGATGGCGTTGACCGGCACTGTCTTTTCCCGGAGCTGTAATGAAAGAGGGAGAGCAAGGTGGGTAGCATGGGTAGGTAGGGTTGACAGGTTAATAGGACTTGGAGGAGAGCACTTGCGCATCTTGATAGGACAGTTGTACACGTAGTGGCCGGCCCCGCCGCAGTAGAGGCACAGGTTTAGTTGGCGGCGGCGTGCCCGTTCTTCAGGTGGCAGCATTGGTCGCATGAGGCCGAGTTGCATGGGTTCAGAGGTATCTGGAGGGGCGCTGGGAGGACTCATGCAGGTGGGAGGTAGGTAGCGGGAAGCGGGCATTGGAGCCCTATCGGTCATCCATGCGGGTCGGTTTTGTTGGGAAGAGCGCTCAGCCCGGCGTTCACGGAGTCTACGGTCAATCTGAATAGCCTTGGTGTTCAGGTCTTCAAGGGTCTCTGGTACTCCTACTCGGGCAAGCTCATCCTTAAGGCCCTCGGAAAGGCCCAAACGGAACTGGTGTCTGAGGGCCGCATCATTCCAGCAGGTATCGGCGCTCCAGCGTCTGAAGTCTGAAACATAGTCCTCAACCGGCCTGCGGCCTTGCTGGAGCGCAAGCAAAGCGGACTCAGCGGTGGCAGCCCGTTGGGGATCGTCGTAAAGCTGAGCCATGGCTTCGAAGAAGGCTTGCAGGGATTGGGTCTGAACATGGTTCTCTTGCAACAGCCGGTGAGCCCAAGTCTGAGGCTCGTTTTGGAGGAGGGAGATCACAAACCCCACCTTGGTGGCCTCCAAGGAAAAAGTCTGAGGTTGCAAAGCAAAATATAGTTCGCAGGCGTTGCGAAAGGCCCGGAACTTCGCTCGATCGCCCGAGAACCTTTCTGGTATGGGAACTCTTGGTTCAGGCGGGAGCATCACCACTGCGGAAGCAGAGGCTGTTGGAGAAGATCTGGCAGAGGTTGTAGGAGTTGCATCGCTGGAGCCGGCCAGGTTTTGGACTTGTCCTTCTAGTCTCATGTACCCTTCTTGTAAGTTCTTAACCGCTTGGGTAAGGGCTGCCAGGTGTGTGCACATTTCTTCCACTGTGGGGGCGACTCCAGCAGGGTCTGACATGATGGCTGTCTGATACTGTTATGTATGAGGGCGTACCTGGTCATCAGACTCTAGTCGCAGGAGGCGGCCCCTCGTACAACTCTGGTTCGGGAGTCGCTGGATTAGGGACAGCGGACTCGGGAGCGCAGCGGAGTAAGAGTGCCTGGATGATGGTAGGGATCGGCACTGCACAGGTCCTTCCGGATTGCTGAAGCAGGGAGGAGAGTCGGCACTAGGGTGACCACGTGTCCCGGATTGCCCGGGACAGTCCCGCATTTTGTAGGTCTGTCCCGGGCACCTTCATTCCAGGACAATACAGTGTCCCGGGATGAATCTGACAAAGCCACGCCCGGGCCAATCTGAAGCCCTCAAAAATGGCCACCACAGCACCACTTTACACACTGACAGTACTTGTCCTGGCCAGGAAAGCTTGGAGGAGCACAATCCCCTCCCCTGCTTGTGATTGGAGAAATCATAAATCCCACCTCTTGTGTCCAATCACTGTGCTGTGATTCGTTACAGCACAAGCTGATTTTTGGGAAGGGGGTGTCCCTGAATGGTAGTTTGAAAATGTGGTCACCCTAGTCGGCACACTGATGCAGGAACTAGCGACTCTGGAGATGGTGCGGATGGCTAGCGACTCTGGAACTGATGCAGAGCCGAAGTAGGGGAGCGTGGACTGGACGGAAGGCTGGGTCAGGCAGGCCAGGTCAACGCGTAAGCAGACAGAGGGTTCAGGCAGACAGGCGTAGTCGGTATTCAGGCAAGGAGATCCGGCAGCGGTAATAGCAGTAGGCAAGGTCAAGGCGGGCCGAGGTCGGGCTGGAGAGGTTCGGATAGTCAAACGGAGCCGGGTCAATACAGGAACAGGTTCAATCAGGATACAGGTAAGATCACACATAAGCTGCAGATCAGACAGCAAGAGACTGCTGCCTGACTTTTAAAGGTACATTGGCGCCAAAACTCGCGCTAACGTGCGCTCCCGCCGCGCGTGAACGCGCACCGGGAGTCAGCGGCAGATCCCTGACAGAGAGATTGTGAGGGCGGTAGGCGGAGTAATCTGTACTCCGCAGCTCTGCATCGCCCCTCAGTGCTGTGTGGGAGATTCCCCTCATGTGAATGGTGGCGGTACTTTTAGGCGATCTTCCTACTCCTCCTCACTAGCCCCAGGCCAGGTCTGTGTATTGAAAAAAAAAAATCATGCTCAATGAGGTTGTGCTGGTTGGTCTCCCGACTGGGTTGGGCATTCTCTTTCAAGGGCACTGTTTGCTGGGCACTCTCTTTCCTGGGCACTCTCTTTCCTGGGCACTCTTTTCTGGCCAGTCTCTTTCCTGGGCACTGGAAAGAGAGTACCCAAACCGTGCAAAGGGAAATTTCCCTAGGCACTGTTTGCTGGGCAGTCTCTTTCCCTGGGCACGGTTTGGGCAGTCTCTTTCCCTGGGCACGGTTTGGGCAGTCTCTTTCCCTGGGCACGGTTTGGGCAGTCTCTTTCCTGGGCACTCTCTTTCATGGGCACTCTTTTCTGGCCAGTCTCTTTCCTGGGCACTGTTTGCTAGGCAGTCTCTTTCCCTGGGCACTGCTTGGGCAGTCTCTTTGCCTGGGTTGTCTCTTTGCAGGATGAGCGGTTTCTTTGCTGGGTAGTCTCTTTACTGGGCTGGCCAGTCTTTGTTGGACTAAGCTGGGTGGTCTCTGTGCTGGACTGTGGCTCTAATGCACTGGGAATGTCTCTTTGCTGTACATTTGGGAATGTCTCTGCTGCTACGCATTTAGGAATGTCTCTGCTGCTACGCATTTGAGAATGTCTCTGCTGCTACGCATTTGGGAATGTCTCTGCTGCTACGCATTTGGGAATGTCTCTGCTGCTACGCATTTGGGAATGTCTTTGCTGCTGCGCATTTGGGAATGTCTCTGCTGCTACGCATTTGGGAATGTCTCTGCTGCTACGCATTTGGGAATGTCTCTGCTGCTACGCATTTGGGAATGTCTCTGCTGCTACGCATTTGGGAATGTCTCTGCTGCTGCGCATTTGGGAATGTCTCTGCTGCTGCGCATTTGGGAATGTCTCTGCTGCTGCGCATTTGGGAATGTCTCTGCTGCTGCGCATTTGGGAATGTCTCTGCTGCTGCGCATTTGGGAATGTCTCTGCTGCTGCGCATTTGGGAATGTCTCTGCTGCTGCGCATTTGGGAATGTCTCTGCTGCTGCGCATTTGGGAATGTCTCTGCTGCTGCGCATTTGGGAATGTCTCTGCTGCTACGCATTTGGGAATGTCTCTGCTGCTACGCATTTGGGAATGTCTCTGCTGCTACGCATTTGGGAATGTCTCTGCTGCTGCGCATTTGGGAATGTCTCTGCTGCTGCGCATTTGCGAATGTCTCTGCTGCTACGCATTTGAGAATATATTTGCTGTACATTTGGGAATGTCTCTGCTGCTACGCATTTGGGAATGTCTCTGCTGCCACGCATTTGGGAATGTCTCTGCTGCCACGCATTTGGGAATGTCTCTGCTGCCAGCATTTGGGAATGTATTTGGGAATGTCTCTGCTGCTACACATTTGGGAATGTCTCTGCTGCTACGCATTTGGGAATGTCTCTGCTGCTGCGCATTTGGGAATGTCTCTGCTGCTGCGCATTTGGGAATGTCTCTGCTGCTGCGCATTTGGGAATGTCTCTGCTGCTGCGCATTTGGGAATGTCTCTGCTGCTGCGCATTTGGGAATGTATTTGCTGCTACGCATTTGGGAATGTCTCTGCTGCTACGCATTTGGGAATGTATTTGGGAATGTATTTGCTGCACATTTGGGAATGTCTCTGCTGCTACGCATTTGGGAATGTCTCTGCTGCTACGCATTTGGGAATGTCTCTGCTGCCACGCATTTGGGAATGTCTCTGCTGCCACGCATTTGGGAATGTCTCTGCTGCCACGCATTTGGGAATGTCTCTGCTGCCACGCATTTGGGAATGTCTCTGCTGCCACGCATTTGGGAATGTCTCTGCTGCCACGCATTTGGGAATGTCTCTGCTGCCACGCATTTGGGAATGTCTCTGCTGCCACGCATTTGGGAATGTCTCTGGGAATGTATTTGCTACGCATTTGGGAATGTCTCTGCTGCCACGCATTTGGGAATGTCTCTGCTGCCACGCATTTGGGAATGTCTCTGCTGCCACGCATTTGGGAATGTCTCTGCTGCTACGCATTTGGGAATGTCTCTGCTGCTACGCATTTGGGAATGTATTTGCTGTACATTTGGGAATGTCTCTGCTGCTACGCATTTGGAAATGTCTCTGCTGCTACGCATTTGGGAATGTATTTACTTGCATCCCTGTTCTCTAAAGGGGCGGTCCTAGGGGTGGGTAGGGGCGTGGCCAGGGGAGGGAGGGAGGGTGAGTTCCACCACATTTTCTCTGAGAAAAAAAGCTGTGTGTGTGTGTGCAGTGCTTTACGTGGGCCAGAACGCGGCGGTACTCACTACCGCCACTTCCAAAAATGGCCCTGGAGAGTACCAGCACCTCTCCGTGCCCCCAGTACGTGCGTTTCCTGTACCGGAACGCAGCACCAGGCGGCACTTTCAGGGGAGCGGCAGCCCGTGGCTCCCGGCCGCGGTGGACTTTAAAACGGCCATGGAAAAAAAAGGGCGCGCCGCGCTGTGATACATGTCCCGCCCTCCTCCTAGCTCGTGTGATAGAGCCAGTGTGCTGTCTGTCACACAAGCTGGACTAGAGGAGGGGGAGGGACATGTATCAGTGCGCGCCAGAACTGTTACCGTGGAGAGAGGAGAGGAGAGGAAGAACTGCCTTCAGAATCAGAACTGCCTTCAGAACTGTGAGTACTACTGCAATGAGTACACACTACACTGTACACGTGTGAGGGGGAGGAGAGGGAAGACAGGGAAGAGGGCTGCTGATGGGGACACACACTCTGATCTGATGTAAGGAGGTGCTGATGGCGGACACTCTGATGTAAGGAGGTGCTGATGGCGGACACTCTGATCATCAGAGTGTCCGCCATCAGCACCTCCTTACATCAGAGTGTCCGCCATCAGCACCTCCTTACATCAGAGTGTCTGCCATCAGCACCTCCTTACATCAGAGTGTCCCCATCAGCACCTCCTTACATCAGAGTGTCCGCCATCAGCACCTCCTTACATCAGAGTGTCCCCATCAGCACCTCCTTACATCAGAGTGTCCCCCATCAGCACCTCCTTACATCAGTGTGTCCCCCATCAGCACCTCCTTACATCAGAGTGTCCCCCATCAGCACCTCCTTACATCAGAGTGTCCCCCATCAGCACCTCCTTACATCAGAGTGTCCGCCATCAGCACCTCCTTACATCAGAGTGTCCGCCATCAGCACCTCCTTACATCAGAGTGTCCCCATCAGTCCTTACATCAGAGTGTCCATCAGCACCTCCTTACATCAGAGTGTCCGCCATCAGCACCTCCTTACATCAGAGTGTCCCCCATCAGCACCTCCTTACATCAGAGTGTCCCCCATCAGCACCTCCTTACATCAGAGTGTCCCCCATCAGCACCTCCTTACATCAGAGTGTCCCCATCAGCACCTCCTTACATCAGAGTGTCCCCATCAGCACCTCCTTACATCAGAGTCTGATGTAAGGAGGTGCTGATGGGGGACACTCTGATGTAAGGAGGTGCTGATGGCGGACACTCTGATGTAAGGAGGTGCTGATGGCGGACACTCTGGTGTAAGGAGGTGCTGATGGGGGGGACACTCTGATGTAAGGAGGTGCTGATGGCGGACACTCTGATGTAAGGAGGTGCTGATGGCGGACACTCTGATGTAAGGAGGTGCTGATGGCGGACACTCTGATGTAAGGAGGTGCTGATGGCGCCTAATAGAGTACCGGCACCTCTTTTGGTCCACTTAAAGCACTGTGTGTGTGTGTGTGTGTGTGTATATATATATATATATATATATATATATATATATATATAAAATATGCAATTTTGTTTTGTTATAACAAATTAAATTAAAAAGAGAGAGGAAGGGTGAGAGAGGAAGGGTGAGGGGAAAGAGTTAGAGAGGGAAAGAGAATGTGTGGGAGAGTGACAGCAACGCAGCCCGACCAAAGGCACAGAACCTGGAAGGAAGACCGGGTGAAGATGGAAGCACCTGGGGCCCACTGGATTGATCACAGCGCAGCGCTGGAGGGCTCAGTCTGACAGGTAGGTATACCTGAATGTCCTAATATTCTGTGCATACTAGTACATTATGGCATGACCTACCTCAGCGCCTCTAAAAAGTAGTAATGTTAGCAAAGTTTACTACCACTTTAATATCAGAGGATTCCAGGAGCCTCTCATGTTTACTGTGCATGTGCCCGACCTCTGACCCGCTCTGCCACATGCAATAGGAGCAGCAAGGCGGCTTGGACAACCACGGTGCCGCAGAACAAAAGGCAGCAAGAGGAGGCAACTGAACACCTCCCTAGGTGGCTCCGTCCAATGGCGCTTTGTGGCCACATAATCCTACTATAACCCATCACAGAGGCAAACCAGGCTGGAGGGGACATGAAAAAAGCCGTGCAGCAGACCAAACCAGCAAGGAAATTACACACCAAGGGCCAGATTCAGGTAGATGGGAGCATCTTTGCTCCAGAGTAACGCTTCTCATTTGCGTTACGCTGCAGGAATTTTAGGAGCAAGTGCTGTCATTCACGAAGCACTTGCTCCTAAAGTTGCGGCAGCGCATCGCAAATGAGCCGGCGGAATTCAAATTGGGCGGGTACGGGGCGTGTAGTATTTAAACTAAGCGCGATCCCGCCGCCAACGTACTGCGCATGCGTCGAGTGTCAAAACATCCCCGTGCGCATGCTCCAAATTCTGTGAATGAACGTCAATGACGTCACATTCCCATTCATGAACGTTTTACGCAAGCGACGTTTTTTTTTTTTTTTTTCGACGCGATGACGACGCCTATACCTAACATAGGATACTCCAACCCCATGTAGGTATATCTATGCGCCGCGTATCCCGTCCGGAAACGTCGTATCGTCATTGCGTCGCGCCGGAATTCGATCGTGAATTGCCGATTTCCGCTCATTAACATATTTTTTGAGCGGAAATCGGCGGGAACGCCCCCGGCGCCATTTTTAAGTTGAAGTAACGATGCGATGGCGAAACTCAGTTACGCTGCTCGCATCGGAACTTCAACCCAGCGTTTCTTGTCTTCTGGTTACAGAAAACAGAAACGCCGGCTCAAAGTCACAGTTAGGCTGGCGGATCACTGGATCCGCCAGCCTAACTCTTCATGAATCTGGCCCCAAGTAGATAATTGCTTACTAAGAAATAAGTCAACCAATATAGATTCATACAATTCTAAAATATAAAAGTGAAAATTCTAAAAAAGTATAGCACCCCCTTGCTTTTTGTGGGGGCGTTATGCTAAAGTTAGTGGGGAATGGGAGAGTTACGTGACTCGCAATTTGGCAAATTTGGGCTGCTGCCATTTCCAGAACTGTCCTGTGGGCGGGTCTGCGCTCCAGGGGTGTGTGTTCCCCCTGGGCGGCGGTTGGCACTAGAGGGGTTCTGGCGGACTCGTTTTCCTCAGCAGCCAATTAGAGGGGTTGGTTCCCTCACTAGGGCATGCTGAGGGAGGCTATATCTGGGGCAGCCGCCTTGGCCTGAGGGCCGTTCTTGTTTCCTGCGGGGTCCGAGTTCCAGGTGCGGCATCCACCTTCAGGGTGCGCGCATCCATGGACCCCGCAGCTGTGGCCTACCTGGCCGAAGTTGCGCACCATACGGCACTTCACTCTAACACGGAGGGGCATCCCAGAAGCTGCTGGGTGCCAAACCTTTCCTAAAAGGATCCCAGGCTGGAAGCTGTACGGTGGGGGATCGGCTTGAGGAGAACCCAGAGGCAGGTGATCCAATAGGGCTTGAACGAACGATCGGGGATCCAGGGACTCTAAATTATTGGGAGGACTCGCTCATTTCAATTTCATGCTCATTCAAGGACCAGGCCTGTGGCAGAGGCCTGGTCCTCCCAGCATTTGCAAGTGACGTTCCGGCTGCCAGGCCTGTGGCAGAGACCTGTGCGGGGGCACTTTACCCATTCCAATTGGAGTGGCGACGAACTGAGTTCATTACTACTGACAGTAAGCTTGCTCTCTCACCTTTCAATAACCAAGGCCTGATACTCAAGCTCTCTCTCTGCTCATCAACCTGTTTCTATCCTATACTATGTTGATGAAGGCCATGTTAGGCCTTGGAATAAAGCATTGAAGAAAACCCAACCAAAGACTGGACATTTTCTCTCTTCTCAACTCACAAGTATCACCCCTAGACACCTGCCAGGTAACACAACACGCCAATCCCACTTATACTCAGCGGCTCCTGAATGGGGTAGTGCTACAAAAGTAATAAAATAAAATAGGTTATACATATACATCTACATATGTTGGAGTGACCAGACATCCCCAGTTTCAGGGGACAGTCCCCTGATTGAGGATAGTGTCCCCGGACCAAGTCTGTCCCTGGTTTTGTCCCCAGATTGGATTTAATAGGGGGCAGGGGCAATTTCAAAGACAGTTAGTGCAGAATTAAAATAAAAAAAACAGAATTACACACCCCCTCTCCGCCGTGCCTACTAGCATAGGGGGGTTGTATTTTTCCCATTATCTGTGCCCCTTTCTGATGATCATGTGCTGGTCGGAGCGGAGGGAATATTTCTTCAGTTTCGGGCACATGCCCATTCAGCTTCGATCGCATGTTCTTCTGCCTTGGCTCAAATCCTGGCCAACCACCTGCTTATCTCCTTGCCTTCCCTGGTGGAGTGATCTTCCTCCGCTCCCCATCCAGTAGTAGCCAGGGGCCCGAGGAGCAAGACTTAGGAGGCTGTGAGGCGGTCGGCGATGGGCGGTGAGTCGCTGATTATTGCCATTACTAATAAAGAAAAAATATGTCCCCGGATTTCATTTTAAAAATCTGGTCACCTTAACATATGTGCATATCCATATTCCATCGGAGCTGTTCTTATTCTAACAAAAAAACAGGAAAACCCCAAGAAAGGGAAAAAGAAAAACGGAAGAGAGAACAAATAAGGAGAAAGAAATGCAGTGAAGGAGAAGTCAAGTATATGTAAAGGACTGATTAGCAGAAATTATGTATGGATAGATTTGGCTCACACCGATCTTTAAAGGAAAGACTTAGGGCCAGATTCAGGTAGAAGTTACGCGGCTTATCTACAGCGTAACTTCTAACCTACACCGTCGTATCTGTTTTCTGTATTCAGAAAACAAGATACGCTGGGATTGTGGTCAGATACGAGCGGCGTAATTGTATTTCGCCGTCGTATCGTAACTGCAATTTTAAAATGGCCGCCGGGGGTGTTCTCGCTGATTTACGCTGAGAATATGTAAATCAGCAAGATACGCCAATTCACGATCGTATGCGGGCCCCGACGCAGTGACTTTACGACGTTTCCGTAAGAGATACGCAGCGTAAAGAAAAACATGCCCCCTAGGTGGCTTATCCTATGTTAAGTATGGCCGTCGTTCCCGCGTCGCCATTTGAAAATTTAACGTCGTTTGCGTAAGTCGTCCGTGAATGGGGCTGGATGCCATTTACGTACACGTCGAAAACAATGACGTCCTTGCGACGTCATTTTGCGCAATGCACGTCGGGAAGTTTTTGGGACGGCGCATGCGCAGTACGTTCAGCGCGGGAACGCGCCTAATTTAAATACTCTACGCCCCCTACCCGGCTCATTTAAATTACGCGGGCTTGCGCCGGGGGATTTTCGCAACCTTGCCGCAACTTTACAGGTAAGTGCTTTGTGAATCAAGCACTTGCTCTAGTAAATGTAAATAGCGTAGTGTAAATGCCTTGCGCTATGCCGCCGCAAATGTATGTGAATCTGGCCCCTAGTGTCCGATTTGACTGCTGCAATGTTGCAGTCCCCCTATAAGTTGCTGATCGCCGCTATTACTAGTGATAAAAAAAAAAAATCAATAAAAATTCCATAACAATATCCCATAGTTTGTAGACACTAGGGTTGTCCTGATACCACTTTTTTAAGACCGAGTACAAGTACCGATACTTTTTTCAAGTAGTCGCCGATACCGAATACCGATACTTTTTTTTTTTGTTTATGGAATGTGACAGTGGCGTTTTTGAAAAAAAAATAACTTTTTTTTTTTTTTTTTTTACAGTGGCTTTTTTTTTTTTTTTTTAGAGGGGGGGTAGTGGATTGTCAGTGTGTTAATTTTTTATTACTATTTACATTTTTTTTTTTTTATTATTGCAATTTTTATTTTTAATCAGCCCTGTTGGGGGGGCTTTGGTGAGATATCAGGGGTCTTAACAGACCTCTGACCTCTCCCCTTTGAGACAGAGAAAGGGACTAGGGAAACAAATTCCCCAGTCCCTTTCTCAGCAGCCTCAGCTGCGCTGAAAATGAATGGAGATAAACTGAAACGTAATCACAGTTTACGATGTTTCAGTTCTGTGAATGGACAGAGTCATCGCTGACTCTGTCTATTCGGAACAGTAAGGAGCCGCTCTCCATCCTGACAGTTCCAGGGGGACACGGGGGAGAGAAGGAAACAGTGGGGAGCACGGGGGAGAGAAGGAAACAGCCGGGGACGCACGGGGGAGAGAAGGAAACAGCGGGGGTCACGGGGGAGAGAAGGAAACAGCGGGGGACGCACGGGGGAGAGAAGGAAACAGTGGGGAGCACGGGGGAGAGAAGGAAACAGCCGGGGACGCACGGGGGAGAGAAGGAAACAGCAAGGGTTGCACGGGGGAGAGAAGGAAACAGCAGGGGTCACGGGGGAGAGAAGGAAACAGCGGGGGATGCACGGGGGAGAGAAGGAAACAGCAAGGGTTGCACGGGTGAGAGAAGGAAACAGCGGGGGACGCACGGGGGAGAGAAGGAAACAGTGGGGGTTGCACGGGGGAGAGAATGAAACAGCGGGGGTCACGGGGGAGAGAAGGAAACAGCAAGGGTTGCACGAGGGAGAGAAGGAAACAGCAAGGGTTGCACGAGGGAGAGAAGGAAACAGCGGGGGACCCGGAGGAGAGAAGGAAACAGCGGGGGTCACGGGGGAGAGAAGGAAACAGCGGGGGACGCACGGGGGAGAGAAGGAAACAGCAAGGGTTGCACGGGGGAGAGAAGGAAACAGCGGGGGTCACGGGGGAGAGAAGGAAACAGCGGGGGATGCACGGGGGAGAGAAGGAAACAGCAAGGGTTGCACGGGTGAGAGAAGGAAACAGCGGGGGACGCACGGGGGAGAGAAGGAAACAGTGGGGGTTGCACGGGGGAGAGAAGGAAACAGCGGGGGTCACGGGGGAGAGAAGGAAACGGCAAGGGTTGCACGAGGGAGAGAAGGAAACAGCAAGGGTTGCGCGAGGGAGAGAAGGAAACAGCGGGGGACCCGGAGGAGAGAAGGAAACAGCGGGGGACCCGGAGGAGAGAAGGAAACAGCGGGGGACCCAGAGGAGAGAAGGAAACAGCAGGGGACACGGAGGAGAGAAGAAAACAGCGGGGGGGCACGGGGGAGAGAAGGAAACAGCGGGGACACGGAAGAGAGAAGGAAACAGCTGGGGGCACGGGGGAGAGGAGGAAACAGCGGGGGACACAGAGGAGAGAAGGAAACAGTGGCGGGGGACACGGAGGGAGAAGGAAACAGCGGGGGACAGGGAGGAGAAGGAAAACACGGCGCGGGGCACAGAGGGAGAGAGACTGCAGCAAAACGGAGGGGGGCTGGAGGAGGACACAGGACAAGTATCGGGTGAAGCATCGGGAGCATTTGCCCGAGTACAAGTACTCGGGCAAATGCTTGGTATCGGTCCCGATACCGATACTAGTATCGGTCTCGGGACAACCCTGGTAGACACTATAAATTTTGCACAAACCAATTAATTTACACCTATCTGGATTATTTATTTAATTTTTTTTACCAAAATCACGTAGTGGAATACATATTGGTCTAAATTGATTAGGAAATTCGATTTTTACATGTTTTATAGCAGAAAGTAAAAATATTTTTCTTTCAAAATTAGCGCTCTTTTTTTTTGTTTGTAGCACAAAAAATAAAAACCGCAGAGGTGATCAAACACCACCAAAAGAAAGCTCTATTTGTGGGGAAAAAGGACGTCAATTTATTTGGGGTACAGCGTCACACGACTGTGCAATTGTGAGTTAAAGTAACGCAGTGTCCTATCACATAAAAAATATCCTGGTCAATAAGGGGGCAAACCTTCCGGGGCTGTGTTTAACATAATGTGCTAGTATGTGATGGATACTAGTACATTATGGCTTTACCTTGCAGGTAAAGCCCCCCCCCCCCAAAAAAAAGAAGAAAGGTCAGTGGTTTACAACTTGCTTTAAGGCCCTCTTTCCAATATTGCAACCCCAAAGTCGCGCGATTTACGATGCGACTTTGCAATGTGATTTTTTTTTATGCGATGTCATGCGACCGGTGTAAACCATGTGAGAACAAGTCGCAACGAAGTCGGAACAAAGTAGGGCAAGAATCTTTTTTGGAGTCGCTGGGACTTGAGTTGCACCAATTAGAACGGGGAGCAATGAAATACATGGGTTTTGACGTGTCATGCGACTTCGTGTGTCAAGTCGCACAACAACTTGGAGTAGTTGAAGGCGCCAAAAGAGAACGTTTTTTCTTTTTTTATTCTCTCTTTTCAATAAAAGAATGTTATCTCCTTCCAGTTATCTTTTTTTTTTAAATAATATTATTTTACAAGAAGTTACAAGGTAATATAGGAAAATAAAATAGAATTTTTTTTTAATTATTATTGATTGGATACAACTCAGATTTTTTGCTTACCTCCAACCCTTCCAGTAGCCAATAGGAAAACTTTGCTATTCCTGTGTCCTGTGTTCCTCTTCTCCTCTATTCATTGGAAGAGGCGCCTGCTCTTCATCAGCATTCAACACAGATCAACCAATAGAAATTCTCTATGGGTGGGCTTTCTGCTAACTGTCTAACCCGAACGTGATGTTGTCACACGCAGGACGGAAATAGGAAAAAAAGAAGCTACCTCAATTCTGCTGCTACACCGGAGACAGCGGGAGTGACACGGCGAGCTCACCGACTGAGGAGAGCGCGGCTCCGGGCCTGAACACCGAGAGGAATCAAACCGAGAGAAAAGGGAGGGAGAGGCCTCCATTTCCTGTAAGAGATCTGACTGAGGTAATGTCCGCGCAGCCCTCCATTCCTGTAAGAGATCTGACTGAGGTAATGTCCGCGCAGCCCTCCATTCCTGTAAGAGATCTGACTGAGGTAATGTCCGCGCAGCCCTCCATTCCTGTAAGAGATCTGACTGAGGTAATGTCCGCGCAGCCCTCCATTCCTGTAAGAGATCTGACTGAGGTAATGTCCGAGCAGCCCTCCATTCCTGTAAGAGATCTGACTGAGGTAATGTCCGCGCAGCCCTCCATTCCTGTAAGAGATCTGACTGAGGTAATGTCCGCGCAGCCCTCCATTCCTGTAAGAGATCTGACTGAGGTAATGTCCGCGCAGCCCTCCATTCCTGTAAGAGATCTGACTGAGGTAATGTCCGCGCAGCCCTCCATTCCTGTAAGAGATCTGACTGAGGTAATGTCCGCGCAGCCCTCCATTCCTGTAAGAGATCTGACTGAGGTAATGTCCGCGCAGCCCTCCATTCCTGTAAGAGATCTGACTGAGGTAATGTCCGCGCAGCCCTCCATTCCTGTGTATGAGGGATCTATAGATAGTCACAGCTCTGTGATAAGCACTCTGATAACCTTCCTCACTGGCTGTATCAATGTAGCGGAAGATCTATGTATATATATATGTATATATATATATATATATATATATATATATATATATATATATATAATCAAAAAAAGCTGCCCCCCCTCTCCTTGTGTATTTAACCACTTCATCCCTCTGAAGATTTACCCCCTCCCTAATGACAAGGCCATTTTTTGCAATATGGCACTGCGTCACTTTAACTGACAATTGCGCGGTCATGGGAAGCAGTTGCTAATGTTTAACTGTTCACTTGCTGTTTTATTTTATGCAGCCGTACAACAGGATCATAGTAAATTATACTGAATTAAATATACTGAATTAAAGGAAAAATGACCTGCTTTTGATTTGAAATTAGAATTATTATGTGAACTCCTGACAATTAACATATGTAACCCATTCCTGATAATATACATATAATTTTTTTTTTTACATGTGAATATTGGTTATAAATATACATAGGACTATATTAAACCTATTTCTTATAATATGCATATCATTATTTTTCTACATGGGGATTATGGATGGAATATTGGTTATAAATATACATAGGGACAGGGCCGGCGCTACCAATAGGCGATGGCCTAGAGCGCACATCAGTAGGGAGCGGCATGCTGGCTGCGTGAGGTGAGTGAGCAGTGGGGTGTTTAACTTGTGCTGCTTTTTGTGCAAACTGCGCTCCCAGCACTGCTAGGTCCAGCGCTTACTGCAGAGTATCACTGCTGAAGAGAGCGAGGGGGTTGAGGGGGGGTTCATGTGCAGAGAGGACAGTGAACCTGTAGAACAGCCTGTCTGGGTGTTCTCTCCTCTCCTGTGTGATTCCTCCTTCCCCCGCTGCAGCTCTCATCCAGCAGGTAGAGAAGACACAATGTCCGAGCAGAAGGCAGGAGCTTGTCAAACTTTTTAAGTTAAAAAGCCTGTGATTGGTTGCTAGGGGCGGTCCTAGCAACAAATCATCTCTGTTAAATGGACAGTTGAACATCTGCCGCCCTCTGCTCGGACATGCCATGCTCTGTCTTCTACCTGCTGTGTGAGGTAAGGGGCAGCTGTGTGGAGGAGACTATTATACAGGGAGGGGGCAGCTGTGTGGAGGAGACTATTATACAGGGAGGGGGCAGCTGTGTGGAGGAGACTATTATACAGGGAGGGGGCAGCTGTGTGGAGGAGACTATTATACAGGGAGGGGGCAGCTGTGTGGAGGAGACTATTATACAGGGAGGGGGCAGCTGTGTGGAGGAGACTATTATACAGGGAGGGGGCAGCTGTGTGGAGGAGACTATTATACAGGGAGGGGGCAGCTGTGTGGAGGAGACTGAGGTTCAAGGAATGAGGCGGAGGACACTGATGTAATGGGGGGGGAAAGAGGTAATTGATGACATTGGGGAACTTGGTTGCAAAGAGGTCTGTGATGTAAAGTAGGCACTGTATTGCAAAGGGTTGCTGTATTGCCACTCTTTGTCTTCAGGCCGGTGATGTAAAATTTCATCGGACCTATGAAAACCTCGGACCCGCGTCACTTCCGGTGCTCGTACGTCAGAGCACAGCTGATCGCGGGTCCACGGCGCATGCGCTGCGCATGCGCCGACGCCTTTTTTGGTTCATGAAAATCCTCGACTCGGGTGGGCGGGTGGAGGCGGAGCTGGATTCTCAATTACAACACCGCCAGCACCGCCTCCAGCCCCGTCCCTAAGCATAGGCTTATTGAGGTCTGAGAAAAATATTGACTCGGATGGGCGGGCGGAGGCGGAGCAACATTCTGAATGACATTATCTCCAGCACCGCCTCCAGCCCCGTCCCTAAGCACAGGCTTATTGAAATCCATGAAAAACATAGACTCGGGTGGGCGGGTGGAGGCTTATAAACCATCAATAGCCATCCATGTATAATAACATGTTACATTCTTTTTCGACGTTGCGCGGGTGTGCGCAATATTAATGTAAGATGTTATTATACATGGATGGCTATTGATGCTTTAAAAGCCTCCACCCGCGTCTATGTTTTTCATGGATTTCAATAAGCCTGTGCTTAGGGACGGGGCTGGAGGCGGTGCTGTAGATAATGTCATTCAGAATGTTGCTCCGCCTCCGCCCGCCCATCCGAGTCTATATTTTTCTTGGACCTGATTAAGCCTATGCTTAGGGACGGGGCTGGAGGCGGTGCTGGCGGTGATGTAATTGAGAATCCAGCTCCGCCTCCGCCCGCCCACCCGAGTCGAGGATTTTCATAGACGAAAAAGACGTCTGCGCATGCGCCGCGCATGCTCTGTGAACCCGTGATCAGCTGTGCTCTGACGTACGAGCACCGGAAGTGATGCGGTCCGATTTTTTCATAGGTCCGATGAAATTTTACATCACCGGTTCCAGAGCCGCAGGTGGCTGAGAAAATAGGTGGAGAGGTGACATAAAAATGGGGGGCGGCAAAATTAGGTTTTGCCTAGGGTGTCAAAAATCCTTGCACCAGCCCTGCATAGGGATATATAAAATCAATTTCTGATAATAATATGCATATCATTTTTTTTCGACATGGGGATTATGGGTGGAATATTGTAGTTGAACATACCTAGGAACATATTTAACCTATTTCTGATAAGAATATACATATAATTATTGTTCTACGTGTGGAATATCATAGTTAACCACTTGCCTACTGTACACCTACACCCCCTTCCTGCCCAGACGAAATTTAAGCTTCCGGCACTGCGTCGCTTTAACTGACAATTGCGCGGTCGTGCGACGTGGCTCCCAAACAAAATTGGCGTCCTTTTTTTCCCACAAATAGAGCTTTCTTTTGGTGGTATTTGATCACCTCTGCGGTTTTTATTTTTTACGCTATAAACAAAAATAGAGCGTCAATTTTGAAAAAAATGCAATATTTTTTACTTTTTGCTATAATAACCCCAAAAATATATAAAAAAAATATTTTTTTCCTCAGTTTAGGCCGATATGTATTCTTCTACATATTTTTGTTAAAAAAAATAATACAATAAGCGTTTATCGATTGGTTTGCGCAAAATTTATAGTGTTTACAAAATAGGGGATAGTTTATGTTTTTTTTTTTTTTTTTTTTTTTTTTTTACTATTAAAGGCGGCCATCTGCGATTTTTTTTATTGGGACTGCGACGTTATGGCGGACACTTCGGACACTTTTGTGACATTTTTGGGACCATTTACATTTATACAGTGAACAATGCTATAAATATGCATTGATTACTGTATAAATGTGACTGGAAGTGAAGGGGTTAACCACTAGGGGGCGGGGAAGGGGTTAAATGTGTGTCCTATGAGTGTTCTAACTGTAGGGGGAGGGGGGGTGACTGGGGGAGGTGACCGATTGTGTCCCTATGTACAAGGGACACAACCGCTCTCCTCTCTCCCTGACAGGGACGTGGAGCTCTGTGTTTACACACAGAGCTCCACGTCCCCGCTCAGTTACTGGGCAATCGCGTGTGCCCGGCGACAATCGTTGCTGCCGGGCACTCGCACGGGATCCCCGCAGAGTGGCGGGTGCGCGCCGCCGGCGGCTTTAAAAAGACATCACGTCATATGACGTGATGTCAGAACAATGGAGTCCTCCGCCCACCGTCATTTGGCGGTGGACAGGTGGTTAAACATATCATTAAAAATATTGAATCTGTTTCTAATAAGAATATGTGTTTTTTGGGGCAGAATACCATGATTACACTTACCAGACACCATTTTTAACCTGTTTATGATATGAATATGGTTATATATATTTTTATGCATGGGGATTATGGGTGAAAAATAATTGTTACAAATTCAAAGTAATATTTTCATCCCATTTCTGATATGAATATTGGTTTAATTATTCTACATTGGAATTGCTGGTGGAACACCATAGTTACACTTGAAAATGAACACATTTGATTTTTCTTTATACATTTTTATCTGGAATAAATATATATTGATGCTCTATATTCCCTCCTTCTTTCCTTTTTGGATTGAGTATTGCTACTAGGAATATACAGAAACTTGATGGGTCCCTTGCTAAGGTTTGTTAACTAATTGCCGACCAGCCGCAGCAGTTATACAGCGGCAGGTCGGCTCGGCTGGGCGAGATCACGTAGCTATACGTCGTCTTGCCGTTTAGCCCCTGACGCCGGCGAGCGTGTGGTCGGTGGGTGCGATCACCGCCGGGCACCCACGATTGCTTGTTGCAGAGCGAGAACCGGGAGCTGTGTGTGTAAACACACAGCTCCCGGTCCTCTCAGGGGGAGAAATGCCTGATCTTCTGTTCATACAATGTATTAACAGCGATCAGTCATTTTCCCTATTCAGTCCACCCCCCCTTCAGTTTGAACACACCCAGGGAGCATACTTAACCCCTTTTTTGCCCCCTAGTGTTAACCCCTTCCCTGCCCGTGGCATTTTTATAGTAATCAATGCATTTTTATAACACTGATTGCTAAAAAAAATGCCAATGGTCCCAAAAATGTGTCAAGTGTTCGAAGTGTCCGCCATAATGTCGCAGTACCGATAAAAATCACTGATCGCTGCCATTACTAGAAAAATAAAATATTAATAAAAATGCCATAAAACTATCCCCTATTTTGTAAACGCTATAACTTTTGGGCAAACCAATCAATAAATGCTTATTGCGTTTTTTTTTTTTTTTTTTCGAAAAATATGTAGAAAAATACGTATCGGCCTAAACTGAGAAACATTTATTTTATATATTTTTGGGGGATATTTATTATAGCAAAAAGTAAAAAATATTCATTTTTTCTGAATTGTCGCTCTATTTTTGTTTATAGCGCAAAAACTAAAAAATGCAGAGGTGATCAAATACCACCAAAAGAAAGCTCTATTTGGGGGGGAAAAAGATCGCCAATTTTGTTTGGGAGCCATGTCGCAAGACCACGCAATTGTCAGTTAAAGCAATGTAGTGCCGAATCGCAAAAATGGGCCCGGTCATTGAACAGCAATATGGTCCAGGGCTGAAGTGGTTAACTGAGAATTTACTGGTTAAGAAAATATGAGTTAGCATTTTAATCACCCACATCATGGACCATTATGTTTTCTTGAATTATTGCCACCCGACAGGCCGACGTCAAGACAACCGTGATTGCCAAATTTAATAATTGTCTGGAGCGCCCGCCGGAGACTCCCATTGCTATCGACAGGGTACACAGGACCCTCGGACCTAGAGGTCCAGCAGAAGACAGACCTAGAGATGTCCTTTGTTTTCTACACAATTATTCTGTAAAGGAGGACATTCTTCAGCGTGCCTGGCACAGAGTACAATTGGACTTTGACGGGGCTCAAATTACACTTCCCCAATGTGTCCAGGAGGATCCTCCAGATGCGCCGCTGTATGAAGTCTCTGCTGGAGAAACTCGTCGACCAGGGGATCACCTACAATTGGGGGCACCCCTTTCACCTAATCGCACATAAGGGAGTCTGCTCGTACACCCTTTGTCAGCTGGCAAATGTTCCTGCTTTCTTCAGCTCCCTTGAGCTACCCCCTGTGTCGCTACCTAACTGGCTGGCGTTTGTTCTTCCAGCGTGCGATAATAACCCTGCAGTAAACCCATCTGGCAGACCTCAACGGTCCCGGTGCAATTGTCGCTCCCAGCGCAGAAGATCACTGGCTCCTCTGGATAATGTGCCTTAACCACTTCCTTACTGGGCACTTATAACCCTTCCTGACCAGGTGAAATTTCAGCTTCTGGCACTGCGCCGCTTTAACTGACAATTGCGCGGTCGTGCGACGTGGCTCCCAAAGAAAATTGGCGTCCTTTTTTCCCACAAATAGAGCTTTCTTTTGGTGGTATTTAATCATCTCTGCGGTTTTTATTTTTTGCGCTATAAACAAAAAAAGAGCGACAATTTTGAAAAAAAGACAATATTTTTTACTTGTTACTATAATAAATAGCCCATTTAAAAAAAAATAAAATAAAAAACATTCTCAGTTTAGGCCGATACGTATTATTCTACATATTTTTGGTAAAAAAAAAAAATCGCAATAAGCGACTGGTTTGCACAAAAGTTATAGCGCATACAAAATAGGGGACAGAATTTATTAATTTTTATAATTTTTTTTTTACTAGTAATGGCGGCGATCTGCGATTTTTATTGGGACTGCGACGTTATGGTGGACACATCGGACACTTTTGACACATTTTTGGCGCCATTCACATTTATACTGAGATCAGTGCTATAAAAATGCACCAATTACTGTATAAATGTGACTGGCAGTGAAGGGGTTAACACTAGGGGGGCATGGAAGGGGTTAAATGTATTCTGGGTGTGTTCTAACTGTTTGGGGGGAGGGGGGTGACTGGGGGAGGTGACCGATGCTGTGTCCCTATGTACAAGAGACACAGATTGGTCACCTCACTCCCTGACAGGACATGGATCTCTGTGTTTACACACAGAGATCCATGTCTTGTCCCTGTAACCGCCGATTGCGAGTGCCTGGCGGACATCGCGGCCGCCGGGCACGCGCATCGGCATCTCAGGAATGCAGCGGGCACGCACGCGCCCTCTAGTGGCCATTAAAAGCACAGGGCGCATATATGCGCCCTGTCAGAGATTCAGGACAGCCCGACGGCCGCAAATATTCGTACGGCCGTCGGGAAGTGGTTAAAGAGTTTTAGAGAGATTTTCTTTGTTTTCCTGCAAAGGTAAAGCATAATGGGCTACTAGGCATTGCAAGCCTGTGATGCCCCGATTTCCTCACCGTCCATCTTCCTTCCAGGTTCCCGGACTCCGGCTTTGTGACTGGATGGAGGTGCATGACGTCACTTCTGCACATGCGCCTGGGAGACGCCAGTCACGGCATGACGTTTACTGGAAACAGCACGCCTTGACCATTCTAAAGTGTGCATGCGCTGAATACATCGGCACATGTGCAGTAGAAATCCTCATATGGGGAATTGTAAAAATGTTTTTTTTTTTTTTTTGTTTGAGATATTTACAGCACCTACAGGTAAACCTTAATCTAGGCTTACCTGTAGGGGAAAGTGTGTTGTAAGGGTTCACAACTACTTTAAGCCCTCGCTGTTTGAAAGGCCTACCCCAAGTTTTGGAAACTCTCCCCATGTGTAAATCCTGCACCACATTACATTAAAGTGGCCGCTTTTGCTGTTAACTCATGAGCTTGGTTACCCTCCTCCTGAGGTGATCTTAAGCTCTCCTAGACTGCCTGTCACGGGTCCCCTGGTCTTAACCCCCCCATGGGAAGCCCTCAGGGGGGCTTTGTTTTGGGACTATTTTATCTGGCGGATGGGGAGGTCATGTTGACTCACTGGGCAGTGTCACATGGAGAGGCACACTGAGAGCCATTGGACCCAGATGAGCACCGTCTAGGTGCTCATCTGAGGGCCCCTCGCCCAAATGGTTCCCCACTTGCCCTACGGGTTTGAAATGCATCGGGACAATGTCTCCCCGGCTTTGATTAGCGCCGCGCTGTCTTCCTAGCGGCCTCTGCACGTTGGAGCTCATCTTTACTAGGGAGGTGTTTCTAACTGTGGGGAGAGGGGACTGACTGGGAGTAGTGAGCGATTGCTGTTCCTAATCACTAGGAAAAGCAGATCTCTGTACTACCTGTTTGTTTACATTGACAGCTCCCCATTCTGGCTCTCTTTAGAGCGATTGCGGGGGACCGGTGGACATGGGCTCCCTCACCGTGCATCGGGCACGTGCGCCTGCTATAGCTCTTAGAGGAGCCGACGTACAACGATTTGCGGCAACGAGCCTACCTGCCACAGTATGATGATGTCAACTGGTTAAAGCCGGGTTCCGGGCATTTTTTTTTTCAAGCTAAAATTAATCGCAAAGAATAGCTCTCTAATCTTTCCAGAAATCATTGCAAACACTTGCCTTATATCCTCCAGCATATGTGTGGGCATGTGAAGTCCAGTTCCTTTTTTATTCCTGGTTTTCAGGGAGAGGCGCATGCTGGGCGATTTTTGGGCACAGTAATGCCCAGAGACTCCTTGGAAAAGTGTAATTTCCCAGGAGGCAATGGGGTCTTAAAACAGGAAGTTGAACCACCTAGGAACAGGAACTAGGCAGAAATCTGCCTAGTAATAGCCAGATAGAAGTAAAGGCAAGCTGTTAATGGAAAGTTAATTTTTAGGGCGGAACTCCGCTTTTTTAAAGCATAATTTTAAAGTGGAGTACCACCCATTTTTTTATGTTTGTCTGTGCTGCATGCCCTAATCTCATAATGTTCAGAATGGACAATTTGTTTTTTTTTTTTTGTTTTTTTTGTTGCTTGTAAATACCTTATTTTGTAGTCCTTCATTACTTCCTTATTAGCCTAGGCCAGGGATATGCAATTAGCGGACCTCCAGCTGTTGCAAAACTACAAGTCCCATCATGCCTCTGGGTGTCATGCTTGTGACTGTCAGTCTTGCTATGCATCATGGGACTTGTAATTTTACAACAGCTGGAGGTCCGCTAATTGCATATCCCTGGCCTAGGCTATTAAGTCACAAGGCTATTTGCAAGGGTTTCTGGGATAGGCATCATGTTTCCCAGTAGTCCTTGCAAACCTGACTGAAACCTATTACATTGCTTGTGCAGCACTGAGCATGTGCTGCACAAGCAATGTAATAGGTTTCAGTCAGGTTTACAAAGACTACTGGCTTCATAATGCTCACACTTAAGATGGCCACGGTCTATTTCTAGATTATAAACTAAATAAACTAAATGTTGTAACAACCTAACAAAATGGACCTTAGTTTACAGACTAACCTTACTAGAATACATTAGGCTTGTGTATTACAGGGGTATTTCGATTTAAAAAGTGAAATTGTGGGTGGAACTCCCCTTTAAAGCTGCTGACTTTTAACCACTTCCCTACCGCAGTATGCTAATATGATGGTGGCAGGTACCCTTTGGCCTCTCTGTGCCGCCGTCATATGATCCATCGTTTCCCGGAGCCCACGTGTGTCTCCCCTCCTCCCCATCACTCTGCACCCGACGCGCGATTGCCCGTGAACACAGTAAGACCGTGGATCTGTGTGTAAACACACGGATCCACGTCCTGTCAGAGGTGAGACCGATTTGGTCTGATCTAGGTAAAGAGCCTCTAACAGAGCCCTTTACCAAGTGATCAGCTGTGTCACGGTGTAAACATCTATCGTGTCTGATGAATGTGAGTAGAGGATAGAGGAGGGCTGCTCTCCTGACGGGGGTCTGCACAGGACCACCAGGTATGCCAATCAGTGCTCATAAATAGTGCCCATCAGTAATGCCTGCCTGTGTGTCCTTGTCAGTGATGCCCACCAGTGCCACCATCGTTTTTTTTAATTGGTTTATAGCGCAAAAAAATAAAAGCCGCAGAGGTGACCACATCCCACAAATAAAGCTTTCCTTTGGTGGTAACAAAATAAAAACTTTGTATGGGTACAGTGTAGCATGACCGCACAATTGTCATTGGAAAGGCGAAGGCACTGGAAATTGGCTTGAAAAGAGAGGTTGTTTTTGTTTACCTTTCTTAAAACGTTTTGCCGAATAATATATATATATATATATATATATATGCTACTGACTTTGAAAATAAGGACAAGTACCTGTCCAGGGCACCCGCAATGTCCTCACACAAAGCCGACCTGCCGCCATCTTCAGTAAGGGAATCGGGAAGTGAAGCTTTACAGCCTGGTTCCCTACTGTGCATGCACGAAATGTGCTGTGCTTCCTCTCTGGTGTCTGCTGCCTTCTGGGACCTGTGTCTCCCAGTAGACAGCTGGGGGACAGAGGCTGGGCCCTGACATGGCGTAGATCGTCGTGGATCTTGTAGCGATCTATCACCGGAAGTTGGAGCAAATGCCTTCATTAAACCTGTATCTGTGCCCCCCCCCCCCCCCCCGAAAAGGTGCTAAATATTTTGGGTGGAACTTCGCTTTCAAAGGATAGTTCACCTTTACAAGAAACCTGCCTATACAGGTAAGGGATGTTTGTAGATGAAATCAATCTGTGCAGCTCTGACTTAAGAGGAATAATACCCTTGCATCAGGTGAAGGCTATTTACATACCTTATGAAGCCTGACTGGAATACTCCCAGGACGTTGCTGTGTGAGGCCCAGTTATCACTGCTTATCCCCACCATCACAGGAGTGAGCTCAGTCTCTGATTCAAACCCCCTTCACATATTTTCTCTCCTGATGCAGTAGTTCTGAGTTCAGCATTTGAGAACTCACTCCTTTGATGATGGAGGTGAGCAGTGATGACTAGGCCTGACTCGGCAATGTCCTGGGAGTATTCCAGTCAGGCTTCATAAGGTATGTAAATGGCCTCCACCTAGTGTGTCCCTTATCTGCACATGCAGTTTTGTAGTAAATGTGTTTTTTTATTTTTATTTTTTTATAGTTATTATAAATGATCAACTTGTAAAACAACCCATTCAGTTTAAAATAAAAACGAAATGCAAAACATTTGTGAAAAGATAGATTTTTTATTTTTTATAAACTATTACATTCCCTCTGTTCTCGGCTGCATAAGAGCTGGGGGAGGAGAAGCAGGAGGACAATGAGCTTCCCAGTGAATGGCTGTGCAGCTGGGGCATGTCAGGACAAGTCTGACATTATTACAGTGATCAGTGCTAAAAATAGTAACTGTCATTGTACTAATTGCACAGAAGGGGTTAACATCAGGGGCGATCAAGAGGTTAAATGTGTTCCATGTTTGTTTTCTAACTGTATGGAGGACTGTGTGACGGGAGAAACGCACACAGATCCTATCGTTCTGCTATGCAAGAAGACAGATCTGTGATCTCCCCGCTCAGAATGGAGATTTGCCTTGTTTACACAGACAGATACCCGTTCTGTCACTGAGGGGAACGATAATTGGCTCCCCACTGGCCAATGGAAGCGTGCCACAAAAGTGAGTTCACGAGCCGACGTAGTACAGCTACGGCGATTTGCGGGATACAGCCACCTTGCTGCACTATGACGGCTGGTCAGCAACCGGTTAAATATGTCTGGTTTATTAGGGGGGGGGAGCCAAATGTTTACAAACACTTAAACATTTTAGGCCCCAAGATTGCATACAATCATGTAAGCACACCTCCTAAAGAATAAAATTGGGGTAGTTTTAATTTTACGTTGCACGATATTGGTGTATTTTATTGCTGTGTACACACGGTCGTTTTTTTGTCTTGTAAAAAAACGTTGTTTTTTTCTCATGAAAAACGTTTTTCAAACTTCATTTTAAAAAACGACGTTGCCTACACACCATCGTTTTCTGAAAATGCTCTTGCAAAGCGTGGTTCCGTACAACACGTACGACGGTGCTCTGTTCCATTCGAGCTCGCGTCATAACTTGCTTCTGAGCATGCGTGGGTTTAAAAACGTCGTTTTAGCCCACACTCTAACATTTTATGACACAAACGACTTTTTGAAAAACGACATAAAAAATTGAAGCGTGTTTTCAGAAGACAAAAAACAGCGTAAAGCCCACACACGATCATTTTAAATGACGTTTTTTAAAACGTTTTATTTCATCACAAAAAATGACCGTGTGCATTAAGCAGAGCGTCACCTAAAAGTGAGTGGCCTAGACAGGTCTCAGGATGGCTTTGTTCATATAGGGGTTTGTTTGTTTTTTGTGTGTTGAGGCTTTGTGAGACATCTTGCATCATAGTCTTGTGTTTTTCTTGTTATGGAAGGAAGATGTACAGGATCTTTAAATAGCTTTTATGTACAAATAGCTTCATATTGAATTACAGAAAACAGCTGAGAATTCACTGGTATCTTTTTTTTTCCAGGTAATATTTTCCTCCATATGACATACTTTTTACACGTTTCTCTGTGAAACATATATGCCAAGGGATGTAATATATATATATATATATTTGTGCTGTAGTGTACATAGATTTGCAAAACAATTGGATAAAGTAATATTCCTGAACTTTGTTTTGTTATTGCAGAATATATCACCTCATGCTAAATTTTATTTGACAGCTCCAATTGCTGGTGTTCTTTTGCATAGGGCAGATCATCGGATAATACCTCAGACGAGATCTGTGCAGGACTTAACGTCACTCCAGCTGATCTCCCGATCAGCTGGTATGATGTCAACAGTGCGCATGTGCACATCGTTGGAGGCGCTTTGGATTAATAGTTCAAAGAATATAATAAAATATTAGGAAATTTTAAAGATTCCTCTAGAACCATTAACACTACTACCTATTCATTTTTAGCCGCGCTCAAGTCATATTTATTAACTCTTGGGTTATAGTCACATGGCTGCATGTTGGGAACGCCTGCAAAATTGCATGTTTTTGGGTTCGGGGGCTTCTATCCCCATGTTTCTCTCGGTTCATTGCAACAGGGAGATGATAGTCACCGCTCCAAGAAGGCCCCTTTCAGATGTCCGCTCGTCCGTTTTTACAAGTCCGTAAACGGACTTGTAATGGGCCCCTATGGAATCGCGTCCATTAGCAGGTGATGCATCCGCTAACGTCCGCCAACGTTTCGGACAAAAGAAAACACTATTTTTCTTCCGTCCGGCGGAACGGATCGGATGAATACGGACAGACGGTCCGTATTCATCCGTTTCCCCATAGGGGAGAGCGGAGGAAAGACAGGGCTGTCCCTGCACAGTGTGCGCGGACCTCCCTGTCCACCGACGGCTGGGCGGGGATTTACGGATGATCCCTGCTGAGCCGACGGACACACACGGAGCGGACTGGAAAACGGACCGCTCTGTGTGAAAGGACCCTAAGGCCGCGTACACACGACCCAGAACCTCGACGGGCAGAACACATCGTTCCGCCCGTCGAGGTTCTCTCCCGGCCGTCGGATTCGGCGACCCGCCCGTCGGGAATGGCAACCAGCCATTCTTCCAGGCGGGCCGTCGAGGAAATAGAGAGCGTGCTCTCTATTTCGGCTCGACGGGCTTCCCGACGGGAAGCTCGCCGAGACCGTACACACGGCCGAGGTCCTCGCTGGAATGTGCATTCCAGCGAGGTTCTCGCTGATTTTCAGCGAGAACCTCGGCCGTGTGTACGGCGCCTAAGGTATATGGATGGTTCCGTTTCATCTCAGAGAAACCCAGGTGCCGGAAATGCACAAAGCAAATACCCCCGATACCTAAATAGAATACTCCCAACCCCGCTGCATACTGCAAAGCTGCCGCGTTAACCCCGTGCATTACAGCGCCGCACTATACAGGCATCTTCCGTTTGAATACTCCTAATCCCCGCCACGCCATGCATAGACACTCCCCTTCTCGGGATTGGACGGATCTGTCCGATCCTGAGCAAGGGGGAGTGTCTATGCATGGATCCGTCCAATCCCGAGAAGGGGAGTGTCTATGCATGGTGCGGATTAGGAGTAATCAAACGGAAGATGCCTGTATAGTGCGGCGCTGTAATGCACGGGGTTAACGCAGCAGCGGTGGCATCGGCATCATCTGCCACTAGGTATGGGGGACATGACATGGCTGCATGTGTGGGGGACATGACATGGCTGCATGTGTGGGGGACATGACATGGCTGCATATGTGGGGGACATGACATGGCTGCATATGTGGGGGACATGACATGGCTGCATATGTGGGGGACATCACATGGCTGCATTTGGGGATACATTTAAAAAAAAGTATCGGTATTCGGTATCGGCGAGTACATGAAAAAAGTATCGGTACTTGTACTCGGTCCTAAAAAAGAGGCATCGGGACAACCCTAATGTAAATTAGTGTGTATGCCTTTGTGTGTATGGCCTTAAACCTGAGTCCCACCAACGAATTGAACTTCCGCTTTAAGTATTGGTGACCCCCTGACATGCCACACTTGGCGTATCATTTTTTTTTTGTACCTGTTTTTGCAGGCACCCAGCTCCCAATTCCTCCCCTGGCTCTGGAAGAAAGATCACCTCTCTCCCTGCAATCTTCTGGGACACGTCACAGAAGATTGCTCGGCCATTCACAGCGTGCAGTGCGGCTCACGCATGCGTGCCTGGCTATGAATCCTCAGCCGGGCACCCACAGTTAGAATGCTGGTGCCACGAAGAGGAGCGGGGCTTCGTGCATCCGCATCGCTGGACCATGTGACAGGCAAGTGTCTGATTATTAAAAGTCAGCAGATACAAAAAGTGTAGCTGCTGACTTTTAATAATCTGCTGACTTTTAAATAGGTGGAACTCTGCTTTAAGAGAAGTATGGCCTAAGATTGGCTCCGCTCTCTACAGGAGAAAAAAAATCGGACACAATTTAAAAGGCCCCTCCCTTACTTCTGACCCTCAGTTGTTTTGTGTTTTCACACCCTCCATGAGTGCACACCAAAACTTTTATTTTTTTTAACTGGTAACTGTGATTGGCCCCCCTACTACTCTTTTGGTATATGGCTAGACGAAGGGTCCTTTCACACGGAGTGGACCGTTTTTCGGTCCGCTCAGTGTGTCCGTCGGCTCAGCGGGGGGGTCTCAGCTGAGCTGTCGGGCGGACAGGGCGGTCCCCGCACACTGCAGGAACCGCCCTGTCTCTCCTCTGCTATCCCCTTTGGGGAATCGGATGAAAACGGACCGCTTGTCCGTATTCATCCAATCCGTTCCACCGGACGGAAGAAAAATAGGGTTTTCTTCCGTCCGAAAAACCGGATCCAGACGGACGCGGATCATTGCGGACGTTAACGGATGCATCATCCGCTAATGGACGCGACCCCATAGGCGTCCATTACAAGTCCGTAAACGGACGTGTAAAAACGGACGAACGGAGGCGGACGTGTGAAAGGACCCTAAGGCTATATTCACACCAGTCTGGCTAGCTCGTCTACGTCCCCTTTTGCCAGGCTGCATTCTGGGATAAAGATGGATATGAATGGGGGGGGGGGGGGCGTTTGTTTTTTTTCACAATTTTTAATTGCTGGCAATAGGTTTTATATTATATTTTTTTTATTTCTGTTTATTAGGACTCTCCTGAGGTCTGATCTTAAATCCACTAATGGCTACTAATCCTGACGAACCACTGAATCCTGAATGGTATGCATTGTCATTTTTTTAATAACCCCCCCCCCCCACTTCTTCATCCTTTAGTCTTTGTACAACAAATGATTGCAGTTCTGTTGTTTTGGTTAAAAAAAACTACTACGTACAACTAACCAAAAGGAATGCTGCAAACGTGATATCTTACTATAAGATATTTGAATTCTGTACAAATAATGTGCTGTGCTTTCTCTGAAAAATTGTCAGGTTCTCTTTAAAGTTAATATACCTGACAGAATTAACCAAAGTACAAACTAAAACTGTCCATAGGATCATATGATGCAGTGGATATAAAAAGTCTACACACCCCCTCTTCTTTTCTTTTTTTTTTTGATACAGTGGAAACTTGGTTAACTAGTAACGTGGTTTGCAAGTGTTGTCGTGCAAAACGAGCAGGATTCAAGCCAATGGTGTGTGCAGTACTGCGTTTGGCCAGAGGTGCAGGGGCGCCGCTGACACGGTTTTGAGCCATTCGGAAACACTCAGTTTCCGAGTTTAGCCGAGTATTTCCCAGGATCTCCGGTGCCCCCACATCTCTGGCCACATGCGGTATTTCATGTAATAGAAGTCCATGCGGAACAAATGATCTTTGTTTCCTTTGACTTCTATGGGAAAACTTGCTTTGATATGCAAGTGCTTTGGATTGCAAGCATTCTCCTGGAACGTATTATGCTCATAATCCAAGGTTCCACTGTATTAGAAGAATGTCTAACATGAATCACTTTAAAAAAAAATTCCACCTTTTTATTGTGACCTATAATCTGTACAATTCCACTGAAAAAACTTTATGAAACAAAAAAACTAACTGAAATTGTTTGGCAGGAGAGAAAATAAAAACGTGGATGCGTAAGTGTACATGCCCTCTGATAATTAGGGATGTGGTTTGTTTCAGAATAAACCAATCACATTAAAACTGGTGTTAAATAGTAGTACACACCTGTTACCAATGAAAGTGACTGATTAAGCCCATCTGTTTCGAATAGGATTTGGTTCTTACAGCAAAAGCCATGATCTGCTTTCTATGTGGGCACTTGTATGGGCTCGATCATGAGCCCCCCTGTCTTTGTCTACTGACACAGACAGCGGCAGCGGGGCTCGCCCAGCTCCCTCGTCACTAGCTTTGATTGGCTGCATCAGGAGCCCAAAACACTTTTTTTTTTCTCAAGACGTCTTCCAGGACGGCACCCTGAGAGATGACTGGCTCTTCTGACAGGAAACACAATCAAAAAGAGGTTTAAAAACCCCGCCCCTCCCTGTGCTCCTCAGTTCTTGATTGTGTTTCTCCACAGTGAAACGATTTTTTATTTTCCTGACCTAAGGCCTGGGGCTGGTGGTCTCCCCCCCGGGAACCAGACCGCAGGCACTGCGTAGCCTTTGGGTCCGGTCGGATGCTTCATCTCCCCGGGGGGCCCTTCTTACTCGGGGCCACCAGAAGAAGATGCAGCAAGGAATTCCCTCTAAATACTGGTGTCTCCTGGGGATAGTGGCTATCCTGGAGCACCAGAGGGCTAGAAACCTCTCTCTCGCCGAGCCTTTCCCCCTTACCTTGGAGGTTTGTGGCTAGGCTCTCTCCGGGCACCGTGGGTCCCTGGCTGCCGGGGTCGGTGGGTGCTGTCCATTCGGAGGTACATCCTAGAGTTTGAAAATGGCGCCGGATCCGGCGGCTGGGCGTCTCGGTCGGCGCGATGTCACACGTACCCGCGTCACTTCCGGTTTTGGCGCCGTAAAGATGGCGGCTCCCATCGGCGTTGGTGCGCTAGTAGAGCTCATGTTTGGGCCCGGAGACACAGCACACACAGCAGTGAGAGAGAGAAGCGCCCGTTCCCTCCGCGGCATGGAGCGAGAGGACCGGCCATCAATGGCCACAGCTGCGGTAGAAGCCACTGGGGGTGAGTCTTCTACTTTCCTGCACTGGGGACATGGGGGGCTGGGACCCTGACTGTTATTTCCCCTGTGTAATTTTTGTGCTGACCACTTGTGTGTTCCTTTTCCTAGGGGAGGACATCACTGCCCAGGGGGGTGCTAGCCGCTCTTCAAAAGAGACTAGTAGTTTTAAAAGATGCGGTTATTGCAACACAGAGTTACCCCCAGGTTGTTCTAAACCCTTCTGTGCCAAATGCATCCAGAAGTTAGCTGGGAAAGAAACCTCTCAAATCATGAAAGGATTTCTAGAGGTTGTCTCAAATGCTCTCTACCCTTAAGGATTTACAGGGGTCTCTTAAGAGCAGGGAAGTGGAACCCTCCACCGCAGGGACCTCTTCTCAGGAGAGTTACTCTTCCCCTCAATTTTTCCGGGTGCCTCAGGAATCTCGGGGGTCCTTATTATCTGACTCCGAGGACTCAGAAATTCCCCCTCAGCGGGAGGATCAGGCTGATAGCCAGGAAGAGGATGAGGATGCAAAGTCGGGCAGGTTTATTCTGCTGAGGAGATGGGAAACCTCCTTGGGGCAATCTATGTCTCTGAGGATATTCCCCAGCCTGCGGAGCAAATTTCCATCCAGGATAAATTGTATCAGGGGTTAGTTAAGCCTCAGCCTAAAACTATCCCAGTGCACCAGTCCCTCAAGGACATCATTCTTAAAGAATGGGCCGAACCAGAGAAAAAACTGGTAAAGTTTAGGACTTGGAAACAGCGGTGTCCTTTTAAAGAGGAAGAGGAGTCTAGATTTTTGAAGACACCTAGACGAGACACCCCTCTTGCACAGGTTTCCTAACAATCCGACCTTTCCTTTGAGGACGCAGGCAACCTGAAGGATCCCATGGATTGGTGGGCCGAGACCTCCCTGTGTATGGCCTGGGAAGCTAATGCGGCAGGTTTAAGCCCCGCTCTGGCTTCAGCCTGCATTGCGAGAAACACGGATGCCTGGATCTCAAAATTGATAGATCATCTTCCTCAGGGCCCAGAGTCTAAGGACATTTTGGATTCCCTACAACTCCTAGGGAGTGCAGTGGCTTATCTAGCCGACGCAGTGGTAGAGACGGTGCGCTCAACCGCAAAGACAGGTGCCCTTATTAATACAGCCCGAAGAGCAGTATGGGTCAAGATGTGGAACGGGGACCTGGCGTCTAAAAACCGCCTGTGTGGTCTTCCCTTCGAGGGTTCCCTTCTTTTCGGTCCAGGCCTGGATCAGGCTCTGACCAGATCCTCAGAAAAGGGGGTACATTTTCCTTCCAAGCCCAAACAGACCCGAAGTAAACCTTTTTGAGGCCCCCAGGGGTCATTTGGCAGAAATCGTCCCTCTGAGAGAAGGCCCCCTAACAATAGACGCTGGGTTGGGAAAGAGAAACAAAAAGGTGGTATCCTCTTTGCCAACACCAAGCCCAGTGATAAGGACCCCAAATGACGAGAAGGTCGGGGGAAGACTCTCCCAATTTCTTCCCAGGTGCCCCCACATCCTACAAATCATAAGGGAGGGTTACAGACTAGAGTTCAGTCGGGTCCCCCCTCCAAAATGTATTTTGACTCACTTACCCAGAGATCCTCCCAAGGCATCAGTCCTTTTGCAGAACATCGCAGAGCTGGCTCAGCAAGCTGTGATAGTTCAAGTTCCCGTGGACCAGAGAGCTATGGGCAATTACTCCCATATCTTCGTGGTCCCCAAACCCTCAGGCAAATACCGGTTGATCATCAACCTAAGGCCCCTCAATACTTGTCTCCTCCACAAGAGGTTTCGAATGGAGAGCATTTACAGCCTCAGGAGGCTATTATTGAGGGGCGTCTTCATGGTCACTATCGACCTACGAGACGCGTACCTTCATGGCCTCCAGTCCAAGGGTGTTCACAAAAATCCTGGCGGAGGCGATCGCATTCCTGCACCTGCAAGGGATTGCTATAATCCCTTATCTGGACGATCTACTTCTGTACAATCAGGATCGGAACCTCCTCCTTGCAGACCTGACCACGGTCATGACCACCTTAAAGTCCCTAGGCTGGATTATGAACAAAGAGAAATCCTTGCTCGTTCCGGAACAGAGGAAACCTTTTCTGGGGTTCTTGATAGACTCCCCAGAAAGGAAACTCTTTTTGCCAGAGGATAAGATCCGGGGTCTTATGACAGTGGTCAGGTCAGTTTTGGAGGGGACAGACCACTCCTTCAGATTCATCATGAAGGTGTTGGGTCTGATGACTTCCAGCATTCCGGGGGCTCAGCTCCATTCCAGACCCCTCCAATCCTTCCTCCTTTCCTCCTGGGACGGGAAAAGAGAATCCCTAGACTCCAGGGTCAACATTCCAGAACCTGTGAAGGTCTCTTTAGGGTGGTGGCTTTTCCCACAGAACCTGCAGCCGGGCCTCTCGTGGAGTCAGACCGAACCGGTCAGGATTACCACAGATGCCAGCACCTGGGGGTGAGGAGCTCACTTGGCCGAACCGCGGGCCCAAGGATCCTGGAACCAAAGACAGAGAGGGGCCTCCTCAAACTACCGCAAGCTCTTAGCGGTAGGAGAGGCCTTAAAAGCGTTTGAGGAAAGAATTCTGGGCAAAGAGATCCAGATTCTTTCCCACAACGTGACCGCGGTAGCCTTCCTCAACCATCAGGGAGGCACCAGGTCCCATACCCTGTTGGAATTGTCCCTGGAGATCCTGGGTTGGGTGGAACTGAGGGTGCTTTCTCTCTCAGCAGTTCACCTGAAAGGGACCCTCAACTGGGAGGCAGACTTCCTGAGCCGCCGGCCCATTCTCCAGGGGGAATGGGAACTAAATGTAGAAGTGTTCAACCTGATCTGTCAACGCTTTGGCAGCCCAGAGGTGGACCTATTTGCTTGCAGGGCCAACAGGAAAGCGAAGAGGTTTTTCGCTCTTTCCCGGGAGCATGGGTCAGAGGGAGTGGACGCATTGTCCCAGGCTTGGAGATTTCACCTGGCCTATGCCTTCCCTCCCCCTGAACATGCTTCCCAGAGTCCTACAAAAGCTGAGTCTGGCTGAGGGGAACTTGATTCTAGTCGCTCCATGGTGGCCCAAGAGGACCTGGTTTCCCTCTCTAGAACGCAGGTCGGTGACTCCTCCTTTACCTCTTCCTGTCGGGAGGGACCTTCTTCGTCAGGGTCCGCTCTATCATCCAGACCCGGGCTTCTTCAAGCTGACGGCCTGGTGCTTGAGAGGGGGTGCCTGAGGGAGAAGGGCTGCTCCGAGAGGGTCATTGATACCCTTCTGGCCAGCAGGAAGGTAGTCACTAGACGCATCTATGCCAAGCATTGGGGGGTATTTTCACGTTGGTGCTCTGCCAGACAGGTTTCCCAACAAGAAGTTGCTGTTATCCTTGAATTTCTCCAGGACGGGGTGGACCAAGGCTTGGCCACAAGGACTCTTGGGGTTCAAGTGGCAGCCTTGTCTTATTTCTTGGATAGACGCTTATCCTCAGATCCTCCTGATAAAAAAATTTTTTACAGCCAGAGACAGGTTGTCCCCATTGCGGATTTCTAGAATTCCGCCCTGGGATCTGTCAATCGTGTTAGACCAGCTAACTAAGTCTCCGTTTGGACCGATTGACAGTATCCCTATTAGGTTACTCACTCACCTTTAAGTTTGCCTTCCAAACGGCCAAAAGGATAGGTGATATGCAGGCGCTCTTAATCAAGGAGCCGTTTTTTCGTTTGTTTGAGGACATGGTGGTTCTAAGTCCGGACCCCCTGTACCTCCCCAAGGTAGTGACGAAATTTCATAGGTCACAGGAGATAATTCTCCCCTCTTTTTGTTCAAATCCCCAGAACGATAGGGAAGCTTTGTTTCACTGTCTGGATGTTAGACGTAGTTTATTAGTTTATTTAGAGAGGGTCAAAGAATTTAGACGCTCTACTCATTTATTAATACATTTTTCTGGTCAGAAAAAAGGTCAACAGGCCTCTAGGGCCTCCATCTCTAGGTGGGTTAGACAGACCATCTCCTTAGCTTATGTGAAAGCTGGTAAAGCCGCTCCCAAAGTTACAGCTCACTCCACTCGGTCACTAGCAACCTCCTGGGCAGAAAGGGCAGGAGCTTCGGTGGAGCAGATTTGCAGAGCGGCGACGTGGTCAAGCCAGAACACGTTTTTAAGACACTACAAAGTGGAACTGCTGTCACCACAGGACTTGTCCTTTGGTAGAAAAGTCCTTCAGGCAGTGGTCCCGCCCTAAGGTAGGCCTGAAGCTACTTTCTTCTCTCTCAGGGTGCCGTCCTGGAAGACGCCTTGAGAAATAGCCAGTTACACTTACCGGTAGCTGTATTTCTAGTAGTCTTACAGGACGGCATGCCTACTTCCCACCCTTTTCTAATACATGATTGGTTTGTATTCCCTTGTGGGAAAATTTCCTGTGCACTGGTGGGTTTTCCTAATCTACAAACTGTAGTGTAACTGACTACTTTTTTTTTATATACCATAACTACTTGCTGACCAGCTGCCGTAGTTGTACAGCAGCAGGTTGGAACAGATGCACAAATCGCTATCATTGTATGTCAGATGAAAATGCAATACAAATACATGGCATGGCATCGCTTCGCTATTTTTTTTTTTTTTGTTTGAAAATTTTCATTACTTCATGATATTCAAATTCTACTTGCGACTATTAAGTGAAGAAAGTTGGAGGGTCTGTCGTCCGATTTTCGGGTCATGTGTACGCGTCATAAGATCAAAATTGCACTTTTTCTACACCCACTGTACTCGGCTTTTTAGAATTTAACAAACCCTGCTTTTCTATCTTGGTTGTGAAACCTAGTTTTTTTCATTTTAAAATGATTTATGTTTTTCCCACAGGGTTCAGCAGTATGGTTCCAGCAGAGATGGTGATTTGGAATCGCCAATGCATGAGTGGGAGAAAGAAAAGCAGGCTTTAGCAAGCATTAGCACAGCCACCAGTTCTGCCTCTGCAGCTAATAAAGGATCAGATGACGGGCAGTCAAATGCTCAGGTAAAGTTCTAACTTAGAAGTGAACATACATTGGGTTGGGACGATTCCTTGGAAATTGTAAGATCTAACTGAGAACATTTTTATTTAATTTTAGCGTGGGGTTCCCCATAAAATCTGTATAAGACCCAAAAGAGATCCCCCATACTGTGTTTCCCCCCCCCCCCCCCCCCAAATGCTTTCCAATAGAAGGCAATGAGCCTGGAATTTGCATCTTAACCGCAGTATTTATAAAAAACACTCGGTACCTTTTTTTTAAATTTGCAGCCAATTTTAAACTGGTTCAAAATGCATGAAATTTGCATATATGTGAAAGGAGCTTTAATCTATTATATTCACCCTAGATTGTATACCTGCGTAACATGTTTCAGTTGCCATCTAAGAACAAGTGTAGAGATTGAGATTTCTGGACTTATTTTTTGAAATGCACATAACGAATGCTTGCTCTCTGGGGATGTGACTTCAAATTGTTGATGCCATGCTATTGGCTTTAGCAGAAAGCAAGCAATGGCAGTTCCTAAACTTATCTCATGATGGGTGCACTTTTTAAACATTTTTGCAGCGTATCTAAAAAAAACAAAAGCTAAAATGTATTTTCTTTTATTTTTAGTACTCTGCGCCACAGGGAGATGTAACAATGCAGCACCAGTATTACCAGTGGTACCAGTATTACCAGTGGTACTAGTGGTACTAGTGGTACTCTCAGTATAACTACCAATATGCTTACAACTACTATTATCCAATGGTCTGTATATTTATAATTCTTAGTAATGTAAACAAATTGTCTTTCATAAATTGTATGCAGGTTGCCTATGGTGGACACTTTTAGAGCCAGTTCACACAACATGCAGATTAAAAAAAAAAAACATATGGAAAGTAGGTTTATGGTTTTTAATGGCATAGTTCACACCAGTGCTTGCACTTCCAGCGCGTTCCAGAAAATAAAAAGTAGAATCTGCTGAATTTTTCCTGCACTGTTCTGGAACACTGTAAAACGCATCAAAGAAGCACTGGAACACACATGTCCTTAAGGTTAAAAAAAAAGAATGCACTGGACTTCAAACTGAAACGCATCCAAAACACACATGCAGAAAAGCACATGGAATGCATCCAGACTGCGTTTATATGATGTGAACTGGCCCTTTTGGTTGATTCACACTGGTTGTGTTTTTTTTCTTTTTTTTTTTTTTTTACATCTCCTCTTGTGTGTTTGCCATATATTTATGGTACAACAGCCTGTTTTGTGAAAGGATTGCCAATGCACGACCTGTGGTATTTTCCTGGCCCAGGGTAGCACAATGCACAGTTGTTTCCAATTTCTGTAGTGCACTAGCAAAATGTCAAGTGCAATATAGTAAAATATGCATTTAACCACTTAAAGGGGTGTTCCACCCAAAAATATGACCCCTTCTTAACCCACTCCTCACCCCCATACATGCCACATTTGGCATGTAATTTTTTTGGGGGGGAGTGGGGGCTTCAGTAGGAGTGGGACTTCCTGTCCCACTTCCTGCTTCCGCCGAGGGGCTGGTTAGGCGATTAAGCTTAATCGCCTACACCAGCTCCCTGTAGGCGATCACATGGGACACTGACAGGTCCCATGCGATCGCCTCTCCAATCAGCGGCGAGCCGCGCCGCGCACGCATGCGCAGTACGGCTCGCGCATTCGCAGTGGGTGCCCGGCCGTGAAGCCGAAGGCTGTCACGGCTGGGTGCCCACAGACAGGATGGAGACGCCGGCCGGGGAGGGGGGCAGAGGAGCGGAGCCCCGGTCGGCGCGTCGCTGGAACGCAGGAGCAGGTAAGTGAGTGTTTATTAAAAGCCAGCAGCTACACTTTTTGTAGCTGCTGACTTTTAATAAACACCATTTTTGGCTGGAACACCCCTTTAAGACCCGGACCAATATGCAGGTTAAGGACCTGTCCCCTTTTTGTGATTCGGCACTGCGTCCCTTGCGTGGTCCTGCGTCTAGGGCTCCCAAACAAAATACGCATCGTTTTTTTTCCCCCACAAATAGAGATTTCTTTTGGTGGTATATGATCACCTCTGCGGTTTTTATTTTTTGCGCCATAAACAAAAATAGAGCAACAATTTTGAAAATTCAATGTTTACTTTTTGCTATAATTTCTCCAAAATCATAAAAAAAAAAAAATGTCCCCTCAATTTAGGCCGATACGTATTCTACCTATTTTTGGTAAAAAAAATCGCAATAAGCGTTTATCGATTGGTTTGCGCCCAACTTATAGCGTTTACAAATTAGGGGATAGTTTTATGGCTTTTTTTTTTACTTTTTTTTTTTTTGTATTACTAATGGCGACGATCAGTTTTTTTTATTTTATTTTTTGTATACATTTTTTTTGGTACTGCGACATATTTGACACATTTTTGGGACAATTGTGATTTTATTTTTTTATTTTATTTTTTTCTGCGAAAAGTGCTATAAAATGCCCTAAGGGAATGATTCTCACTGTGGTGGGGCGTGGCTGAACGTGTGATGTCACTGATCGTCTGTTCCCTGTTATAAAATACGATCAGTGACAGAGAAGAACGAGGGAGGTGTGTTTACACTTCCTTCCTGGTTTGTGCTCTCCAATTTGTCGTCTTTCACTTCAATGGGGGGCAGATCTGCTTGCTGCTGTCACAACTCCAAAAGGAGAATATTTTTCAAGGCACTTTTCTCAGGTTTCAACTCTTTTTGTTCTCAAGGGAGTCATTTGCAGGTTATCTAGATGATCCCCTTCTAAAGGACCAGTCCTCCCTGTGTCTGTCATACAACAGACGGTAAAGACACTGCAGAGCTTCAGTTTTGATCCTTAACCTCCAGAAATCATCACTGAATGCAGCTCACAGATTGGAGTACCTGGCGTTGATGCTGGACACATCCTTGTCTGGAATCTTTTTTTCTTTTCTCTTTGTTTGAGTGTTCTAAGAAGTTATCAGCAAATAAAATGAAGATTCGATTTTTACAAGTATGAGAGAAATGTCAGCATTTGGCTGGGGGTCAAGTGGTTAAAAACAGCAAATTAGTAATGTTTTTTTTTTGTTTGTTTTTTTTTTCTACAATTTGTATAATGAATATACTTCTCCTGGTCAGTATGGTATGTCAGGCTCTTACCAAACGCAAGCATCTCAACCGACCCAGGCAGCTGGGCAGCACCAGGGAAACATAACACAGGTAGGACCTTTTTTATTTCTCTTTTTAGATATTCTAAGGATAGTTTCTTTATTTTGTTAGTGCCTCTTTATAATGTGCGAGGTAATAATGCTTTGGCTCCATAAAGCAAGCAAGATGCAATCCTCCCATCCAGAACATGAAGACAAGTAACATTTACTGAAAGTAATGACATGCTATCAATTTTTTGATTCCAGCCTCCAGTTCCTGGCCTTGAAGACTGCATGTCTTTGTGAGTACATATTTTATTAGCATCGTATGAGAAAATAAGTGAGAAAGTAATACATAGTCATGTTCTTCAGTCAACAGGGTGATAATACATCTGATAAAACCTGGGCGCAGGAAAATACAATAATAAAGATTCCTGTTTGACATTAAGTTTCTTCCCATTCATTTCAGCATGGTCTGTATTTATTGTTGTTTATATTGCAGTAGCTTTTGTTAAATCCTTGGTTTCCTTGCACCCTCTACTGGCCAAAGTATATTATACACCCAGCACATCTACATATTACTCTATATAGCTTCAGTTTTTTTTTTTTTTTTTTTTTTTTTCAAATAACAATTTTTATTTTCATAAAAGGTCATTACAAAACATAGCAGCAGTTCAAGTGCATTAGATAAGAAGGTGTACGAAATTCCAGCTAGTTGGGTTTACACAGTGGTTTCGTATCTATTTATGCTATCAGTAACTTGTAACACAATTGGGGATTCAAAAGATAAAAAAAGGGGAGAGATAGAAAAAGGGGGATGGGGTGAAGAGAGGGAGACAGGGAGGAGGGGGGGCGAGGGAGAAAAGGAGAAAAGGGGAGAGAACAGAGGGGAGGGGGGGGCAGGCAGGATTATCGGGGGGAGTAGTGTAACTTGGTGACCTGTTGTCGACTCACGGCGGGTCTTCCTCCACGTGCCACCTCTCCCAGACCAGGTGGTGGTCCTCCAACCTATCCCGGATCCTAGCCGTCATTTTTTCCATAAGTTCTACATCTTTGACCCTAGCATAAAGGGCTTCTTGGGATGGGGGGATTGGTTTCTTCCAATGAAGCGCTATCAGGCACCTCGCAGCCGTGGTTATGTGTCAACAGTTTCTTGTAAGGTTTAGCTATGCGAGGTTGGGATAGGCCCAGCAAAAACAGCTTCGGGGAGAGGGGTATGGGTGCCTCCAGGAGGCGGGATAGGAGCTCTCGTGTCCGAGTCCAGAATGGGACAATCAGGGGGCATGTCCAGTAGAGGTGGAACAATGTGCCCTTGTAAGAAGACAGCATGTCTTATTCTACAATGCAGTCACAAGTTTCTTCCTCTGGTAACCAGCCGGCTTCCCCTCAAAGTGCAAGTCATAGTTTATTACAAGCTGGTCCTCAAGGAGCATCTTCAGGCAGCCAAGATTCCAACACAAATGCCAACAGTTACACTCGGCAGCATCATAACTATGACGCTTCCAAACAAAAGAAAGGACAACAGTTGTGGAACCGCATGCAAGATGGTTCAGCGTTTACTATAGACTGGAGTAGAGAACCTTTACCAGGGTATGTATCCTTGTTTTGTTTCAGCAAATACTGTCATAACATATACATAACATATACATAACATAGGCCAAAACTTTTGATATGTTTTACTCAATGTCTTGGATGCCTTGCAGAATTCATTCTGTCAAGGCTTTTAAAATTTTGGCCGTGGTTTTATGCGGCACCTACCATTGAGGATGCTAGTAAACAAGATGTTAAAACTTTATTTTTTTGCTAGTGTCCTTAGGTCAGAGCTTGACAAACCCCAGGTGCCAAGTTGCAATTGCGATTAGAATTAGCGACCTGGTACGTCGCAGCTGGGGATACCCTGTCTCCATGGGAACCCCCTTGTAATTGAGGCTGCGGCCTTCTGCAGTCCTATGGTTCCTTCTGAAATTTGTTTGAACTTGTTATCAGTATAAAAGACACCTGTCCACAACCTTTAAAAAAAATTAACTGGGAGCAATAATTAGAAAATGGAAGACACTGATAATCTCCCTCGATCTGGGGCTCCATGCAAGATCTCATCCAGTGGGGTTAAAATGATCTCAAGAACAGTGAGCAGAAATCCCAGAACCCCACGGGGGACCTAGTGAATGACCTGCAGAGAGCTGGGACCAACGTAACAAAGCCTACCATCAGTAACACTGACTCAGATCCTGCAGTGCCAGCAGTTTTCTCCTGCTTAAGCCAGTACATGTCCGGGCCCATCTGAGGTTTGCTAGAGAGCATTTGGATGGTCCAGAAGAGGATTGGGAGAATGTTATATGAAACCAAAGTAGAACTATTTGGTAGAAACACAACTCATGTTTGGAGGAGAGAGAATGCGGAGTTGCAATCAAACACCATACCTATTGTGAAGCATGGGGGTGGCAACATCATGCTTTGGGGCTGTTTCTCTGCAAAGGGAACGGGACGACTGATCCGTGTACATGAAAGAATAAATGGGGCCTTGTATTGTGAGATTTTGAGTGCAAACCTCCTCCCATCAGCAAGAGCGTTGGAGATAAAACGTGGTCTTTCAGCATGACAATGATCCCAAACTCACCGCCTGGGCAACGAAGAAGTGGCTTCGTAAGAAGCATTTCAAGGTCCTGGAGTGGCCTAGCCAGTCTCCATATCTCAACCCCATAGAAAAGCTTTGGAGGGAGTTGAAAGTCTGTGTTGCCCATCGACGGCTCCAAAACATCACTGCTTTAGAGGAAATCTGCATGGAATGAGCCAACATACCAGCAACAGTGTGACAACCTTGTGAAGACTTACAGAAAACGTTTGACCTCTGTCATTGCCTTGCGAAAGTTTTCGGCCCCCTTGAACTTTGCGACCTTTTGCCACATTTCAGGCTTCAAACATAAAGATATAAAACTGTAATGTTTTGTGAAGAATAAACAAGTGGGACACAATCATGAAGTGGAACGAAATTTAGTGGATATTTCAAACTTTTTTAACAAATAAAAAACTGAAAAATTGGGCGTGTAAAATTATTCAGCCCCCTTAAGTTAATACTTTGTAGCGCCACCTTTTTGCTGCGATTACAGCTGTAAGTCGCTTGGGGTATGTCTCTATCAGTTTTGCACATCGAGTGACTGACATTTTTGCCCATTCCTCCTTGCAAAACAGCTCGAGTTCAGTGAGGTTGGATGGAGAGCATTTGTGAACAGCAGTTTTCAGTTCTTTCCACAGATTCTCGATTGGATTCAGGTCTGGACTTTGACTTGGCCATTATAACACCTGGATATGTTTTATTTGTGAACCATTCCATTGTAGATTTTGCTTTGTTTTGGATCATTGTCTTGTTGGAAGACAAATTCCTGTCCCAGTCTTGTCTTTTGCAGCCTCCATCAGGTTTTCTTCCAGAATGGTCCTGTATTTGGCTCCATCCATCTTCCCATCAATTTTAACCATCTTCCCTGTCCCTGCTGAAGAAAAGCAGGCCCAAACCATGATGCTGCCACCACCATGTTTGACAGTGGGTATTAGGGTGTGTTCAGGGTGATGAGCTGTGTTGCTTTTACGCCAAACATAACGTTTTGCATTGTTGCCAAAAAGTTTGATTTTTGGTTATATCTGACCAGAGCACCTTCTTCAGACATGTTTGGTGTGTCTCCCAGGTGGCATGTGGCAAACTTTAAACAACACTTTTTATGGATATCTTTAAGAAATTACTTTCTTCTTGCCACTCTTCCATAAAGGGCAGATTTGTGCAGTATATGACTGATTGTTGTCCTATGGACAGAGTCTCCCACCTCAGCTGTAAATTTCTGCGGTTAATCCAGAGTGATCATGGGCCTATAGAAGACAGACCACAAAAGCGGAGGCAATGTTGGAAGGGTAATCCTTCAACCCCCACACCCTACAAGCCCCAAAGGGGAGGACGGCCGTTTCCCTGACCATTCTAGAATGGTCCACTGATACGCAGGTTGCAGGTGTTTTTGGGATTTGAGCTGAACAGTCTCGCCATTTGGTGACCGGTAGTTCACCAAATGCCAAGAAGGCTCAGTACCTTGGGACTCGTCTGGATGTGCAACCTGCCTCCCTTGTATGCAAATGGAGGGTGGCATTTGTGCAGAGGACTTAACAGTGGCTAACCTTTGGCTTTGGGAGGAGGGCCTTCCCCCGAAGAGGAAATGCTGTGACCCATTCCCAGGTAGGGCCCAGGACCCTTTAGTTTCTGGAATGCCTCAAAAAATGGGTGTGGTGGAAAAGTCCTTGTAGCTGTAAAAGACCCAAGACCTTGAGCCACAGGCTGAGTTTCCAAATGCAAGGTGGTGTGTGCTCTGCCTAGGTTAAGGTTTGAAACAACCTTCTGTATACAGTCAATAGCAGTAAACTGTTTTAACCCAAATACAGACTTTCCTGACAAAGTTGGAATCTGAATTAAAGATAATGGGACTGCAGGCCCAGAATTATTTACAGGCTGATGAATGTTGGAGGCAGATTCTGCAAGGGATGGTGTCAAAGCACACTTGGAGCCCCTGTTGACAGATTGCTCAACTAACTGCACAAACGGCTAAAAACTCCATAGTGGACATGGAGATCTAACAGTGCAAACATTGAGGTAGCTCCCAGTTCTTAAGTCTCTTTTCCGGATTTGACAGATCCAGTGTTAGTTGCTACTTATTGTTTTTTTTTTTTGTACATCAAAGTTTTATTGAGAGAAATACATAGGTTATACAGAGATAACATTCGCTGCATCAATGAGGCGCCAAATAAAACATAAAATCAATAAGCCAATAAAACAGTAAAAGAAAAAGTAACATACATATGTCACCACATGTGGGATACGGCCACCGACTGAATCGCAGGCCGCACTATTATGAAAGGTGCGGTCTTCTACTATTATGAAACGATTTAAACACTATATAAGTGAAGTGAGGCGAATGTTAAGAAGAAACAAGAGATTAGAGAGAATAGCAAGGGAGCAAGAGAAGTACATAAGGAGTAGATGTCAGTGCATAGGGTGGGAGCCCTATTTTTCCCCCACCAAGGGACCGCCAATAACCATTCGGTCATGTCAGATTTTCCTATAACCGTTTCTCGATAATGTTTATGCAGCAACATTCATCGCATCCTCATAATCCTTGGAGAATCGGAAGGCAAACCAGGGAGACCAGGTGTCATGATAGCGTTGTACCAACTCGGTAGATTGTGCTGCAGTATCCTCCATCTCACAGACCTCAGCAACCAGTCTTGTAAGGTGGGAATCCTTGCAAATTTCCAATGTCGGGGAATTAATGTGTTGGCAGCATTAAGTGCTTGGATAGTGAGTTTTTATATTTCCGCAGGGGGAAGTGGGAAATGTTTAGCAGGCAACAGGCCGCATCAAGGGAAAGGCTGGTCTCCGTGATTTTATTAATCATCTCTATTACTTTTGCCCAGAAAATAGCTTTTCCGTTACATTGCCACCAGACGTGCAACAAAGTTCCCCTCTTGCTGTGACACCTCCAACAGAGCTCAGACGAGTCGGGGAACCACTCGTGCAGAGAAGAGCTAGGGCCGCGGATCCTACGGAGCCATTCAGCTAAGCTGCCATCTCCTCTGCGCGCCGCTACTTATTGTTTTTTTATGGTAGCTTGATTCAGGTGCATTTGCCATCTGTATTGCTCTGCTATAACTATATTTACTATTTTTAGGAAGGATAGTATTAAAGAGAGTCTAAATAAGAAGCGTTGGGAGCAAACTACTCTTCAGTCTTCCTGCGGCAGCACCATTACTATGAGCCATTCTTCACGGGGTGGCGGAAACGGCGGCACCTGTACACTAAGAGGGCGTGGTAACAGCTTCCCTACACGGTTTGGTAACCGTAATGTTTTCATGAAAGATTCCAGTTCCTCTTCAAGCACAGGTTCTAGGTCCAGATCAAGATCTTCCTCTCCGCACAGACGACATTGCCGAAGGTATTTAGTTAATTGCTTAACCACTTGAAGAAAGGCCTTTTCTGGAACTTTTTATTGCTACTAACATTGGAACATCAAGCATTTCAAGGAAGAGGTTCAGTTCTTGTGAAGAAGACTTCCGGAGCTCAAGAAAGTACAGCAAGTGCCAGGATGTCACCTATAGTTGATTCCGCTGCGGGATCGGGGCACCACCAGTGCAGAGCTTGCTCATGAATGGCAGCAGGCAGGTGTGCGTGCATCTGCGTGCACAGTGAGGAGATTTTTGGAGGATGGCCTGGTGTCAAGAAGGGCAGCAAAGAAGCCACTTCTCTGCATGAAAAACATCAGGAATAGACTGGTATTCTGCAAAAGGTACAGGTTATGGACTGCTGAGGACTGGGGTAAAGTATTTTTCTCTGATAGATTCCAACCGGTAAAAAAAAACCTTGACCGGTGAAGAAAAGGTGGGTGAGCGCTACCATCAGTCCTGTCATGCCAACAGTAAAGCATCCTGAGACCATTCATGTGTGGGGTTGCTTCTCAGCCAAGGGAGTGGGCTCACTCCACAATTTTGCCTAAGAACAAAGCCATGAATAACGTATGGTACAAAAACATTCTCTGAGTCTTCCAACAATTGAAAAACAGTTTGGTGAGGAACAATGCCGTTTCCGGCATGATGGAGCACCTTGCCATAAGGCAAACATTGTAACCAAGTGGCTTGGGGAACAAAACATTGACATTTTGGCTCCCTGGCCAGGAAACTCCCCCAATCCTCAACTCCCATTGAGAACTTGTCAATCCTCAAGAGGTGTGTGAACAAAAAAAACTCCAAGCATTGCTTATGCAAGGATGTGACCCAGAAGTTTGACAGCATGCTAGGGTGAATTGCAGAGGTCTTGAAAAAGAAGGGTTGACTCTGCATAAACTTGGAGTAACTTCTAAAAGCCTTTGACACTTATTAAATGGTTGCAATTATACTTTAGTATACCATAGCAACAACTGACAAAAAAATCTAAAAACACTGAAGCAGCAGACTTTGAAAATGTAATATTTGTCATTCTCAATTTTATATTTTTCTGATCCCTGTGCGTGCCGTACTGACGGTGACATGAGTGGGGTAGAGCGCCTTGATTTTGCAATGAATGTCCTTCTAGGCGACAACAGGTCGCATCAGAGCGATAAACTGGTGGGACTACCCAATCCCAGCAGAACAGTTCTTGTTGGACTATAGATTACGGCAAATGTTAACCTTTTTGCTGCCAAAGATGTTTTTGCACACGTTTTGTAGGCCTGAAGATTGCACAAAATCCCCCAAACATATATTTTCTGAAAGCAGACACCCTAGAGCATACCACCCTAGAGTGGTAGTTCCCATTTTTATTATCACAATATTATTGCAAAAGTAAAATTTCAGTATAAAATGCACTGAAGGGAATTTTAGGGCAAACAAATGCTATAATAAACTACCCACATTTTTGGTAAAATATACAGTGTATCAGGAAAGTATTCAGTGCTTTCCATTTTTCCACATTTTGGCAAGCCTTATTGCAAACAGGATTAAAATAAATACATTTGCTTAAAAATTCCACAAACAATAACCCATAATAAAAACAAAAAGTTTGTTTGAGATCTTTGTCAATTTATTAAAAATAAAAACTGGGGGAATAAAATAAGTTGAAGCACCTTTGGCACCAATTGCATCCTCAAGTCTTTTTGAGTATGATGATACAAGCTTGGCACACTCAGTTGTCCTGCAGCCACTCCTTTTATTATGTTGGCTTTGTGCTTGGAGGATTCGTCCTGTTGGAAGATGAACCTTCATCCCAGTTGGAGGTCCAGAGCGCTCTGGAGGAGGTTTTTTTATCAAGGATGTCTCTGTACATTGCTACATCCATCTTTCCCTTGGTCCTGACTAGTCTTCCAGTTCCTGCTGCAGCAGGTTCTCTTGAATGAGACCTGCAGGAACTAAGAGACCCTGCATATCTCGTCTGGGCCCCATTGAATGTTTTGCATGTGGTTCATGCAATCAGCCTAAATTGTCTGATAACATTTGTCAGTTCCTTGCTTTCAGGAGGCCCAAGAAAGGGTTGCACAGTTTCGAAATGTATAATTTTTTCATGTGATTTGTCTTATTTCTCGAGTGTACAATCTAAAGGGAAAAGTTCAATTTTTTTTGACAGCTCATTCTACCAGGGGTGTTGGTATTTCCTTGGCTATTTGTCATCGGACTTTGTTAGCTGAAGTTTTAAGGCTGCCACTCAGTCTTTCATACTAGACCGCTAGTTTTTGAAGGCTTCTGAAAAAGATTCCAACCTGTTTTGGTTTAGTTATTTGTGGCCTGTTGGCTTGTTGCACGGCGCATCCCCACCCCCCCCCTCTCTCTTGGGAGGTCCCTTTTGTTATTGGATGTATGATAAAGAGATCTTTTCACAGAGCTGCAAACCCAGAAGTTAGACCAGGTGAAGATGAATGCTGTCTCCAGCGATTGCATCGCTGTAAGACTTAGTTTTAAAGTATGCAATGCATACTAGCACATTATAACTTTGCCTTGGCCTTTCAGGTAATTGGGGGGGGGGGGGGTATACACACACTTTAACCACTTCCCTACCGCCGTACATGTTTTTAAGGCCGCACTTTACAGATGGATATCTCGGTAAAGGCAGCAGCTGCGAGATCGCCGTTATCGGTGGTGGGAGAAGGCCTCCCGCGCCCTCCGCCGCTTACCGGAGCTGTCGGTAGCGACGGAGGCGATCGGGTCCACTCGTCTGCTCAGTGGGGATGCGAGTGAGGGAAAAACTTCCCTCTCCTGTCCCCATACCTCTGCTGGACGGAAGTGATGTCAAAATGTCAGTCCCGCCCAGCGTCTTAAAGAAACATTTTTTTTTTTTTTTAACACCAGATCTCATATTCAAGAGGACCTGTCATGCTTTTTTCTATTACAAGGGATGTTTGCATTCCTTGTAATAGGAATAAAAGTGATGATTTTTTTTATTATTTCAGTGTAAAAAAATATCGACTAAATAAAAATAAATAAGAAAACAAACATTTTTTTTTAAAGTGCCCTGTCCCGACGAGCTCGCACGCAGAAGTGAACACATACGTGAGTAGCGCCTGCATATAAAAACTGTGTCCAAACCACACAAGTGAGGTATCGCCGCGATCGTTAGAGCGAGAGCAATAATTCTAGCCCTAGACCTACTCTGTATCTCAAAAAAAGCAACCTGTAGAATTTTTTAAACGTCGCCTATCGAGATTTTTAAGGGTAAAAGTTTGATGCCATGCCACCAGCGGGTAAAATTTGTAAGCGTGACATGTTGGGTATCATTTTACTCGGCGTAACATTGTCTTTCACAATAAATTTAAAAAATTGGGCCAAATTTATTGCTGTCTTATTTTTTAATTCAAAAAAGTGAGTTTTTTCCAAAAAAAAGTGCACTTGTAGGACCGCTGCACAAATATGGTGTGACAAAAAGTATTGCAATGATCGCCATTTTAGTCTCTATGGTGTTAAAAAAATATATATATATAATGTTTGGGGGTTTTAAGTAATTTTCTAGCAAAAAAATAAGTTTTAGTCTTGTAAACACCAAATCTGAAAAACACCCACGGTAGAGAAGTGGTTAATATTCTTTTCTTGGAGTACATTACAAGACGGCTATCGCAACCCTCTGACTTGATGATTTATGACTTGCTGAAAATAACTGAGACCTAGCTGAGATCAGTTATAACAAGGAGAGGGGGAGGATTTCAATTTTTTTTTTTCCTACCCGTGTCCAATTACCTGAAGGTGACAGTATGACCCTGTTGTAATGAAGATACCCTGTGTTCTGTGATGTACTCCCAAGAAAAGTATTTTATAGCTAAATTAAAAATCCTTTAAGTTGCTAGAACAGGAATAAAGGCAATCTTTCTTCCAGTGGGAAAATGTTGCTGTAATGAGCTGTCCAAGAGGAGATTTTTTTCCCTCTTTGGAGCGATTCCTTATTTCCTCAAGTACAGGGCAGGAAGTGAGGAGAAATCTCCCTAGTGGTACACCGACTGCACAAGTCATATTTGTTTTTTTACATTTCTTAGTCTATCCAAATTAAGTACATTTTGGCGTTGGATACTTTCCTTTGGAGGCATAAGAAACTGTTGAATGTTGACGGCCTCCCTTTTTTTTTTTTTTTCAATATCAGAGCTCTACCTGATTATTGGACATGTAAAAATTGTGCCCATTAAAACTCAAATGTCACAGTCCTTAAAGTGTTACTAAACCCAGTAATATGAAAATAGTCATTTTTACATTCTATGCCTTTTTTGGATGATCTGTAAACAGCGGTTGCCTGAAAAACTACACTGTTTCTCCACTGTTGAGAGTCCAGGTAGGAGATTTCCACTACAGCCTGTATACACATCCACATGTGTGATATATGACCTGGCTAGCTCTGAGAACAAGTAAATGTTCTCTCTAGCATAAAAGACACAACTGAGCATGTGCATGTTGGCTACCCTGCCTGTGTTAGCTGGCCTTCCCCAGATGCAGGAGTGGAGGATCTGTGCATACAGGATAAAACTGCCTTTTTTACACAATGCAGAGGATTAACCCCTTTAAAGCGGATGTCCGCCGAAAACAAAACTGGATGTCCGCCGAAAACAAAACTTTTAAAAGCCAGCAGCTACAAATACTGCAGCTGCTGACTATTAATATTAGCACACTTGCCTGTTCTGGAGTCCAGCGACATCGGCAGCAGAGGACGAGCGATCGCTCGTCACTCTGCTGCCCCCACCGCCATCCTTGGTGAGGTAACCAGGATGTGAAGCGCTCCGGCTTCACTGCCCGGTTCCCTACGGCGCATGCGTGAGTCAGTGCGCCGTGCTGACTGGTTTCCGCTGTGTTCTGGGAGCCGAGTGTTTCCCAGAACACAACAGGGGGACGGGATCTGACATCCTGCCTTTAGACCCCTAAACTGTGTCACATGTGACACTGGAGGGGGGAGGGTTCCGATGAGCGGAAGTTCCACTTTAGGGTGGAGCTCCGCTTTAAGTTCCACCGTGAGTGATTTTACTGTTGTGGGTTTAGTAACACTTTTTTTTTTTTTTTTTTTTAGAGCAGCACGTTTTCAGCATGACCACAGTCCAAAGAAACGACGTCTTAAGCCTCTTGTGCTGCAGATAAATCTGGATCCTAATGATTCTGACAACTTGGACTGGCATGAGCTAAAAATGGTGGGATCTTCCCAGGATATTACTAAACCTTACTTGCGTTTAACGTGCGCACCAGACCCGTCAACCGTGAGACCAGTGACGGTAAGTGTTTTTTTTTTCAAATTTTGTAAAAATGCTGCATATAACGGTGTACTATATACTGAAATGTTTTAATCTCATTTAGCCTACTAGTGTATGCTTTGAAGACATGCCTCTGGTAATTACTGTTAACAACTTGCCGACCAGCCGCCACAGTTATATGGCGGCAGGTCGGCTCGGCTGGGTGAGATCACGTAGCTATAAGTCATCTCGCCGTTCAGCGAAAAGGGGCGCACGCCGCCAGCCCCTGATCCCGGCGCGCGTGAGCAATCACCGCCAGGCACCTGCGATCACTCGTTTCAGAGCAAAAACTGGGAGCTCTGTGTGTAAACGCACAGATCCCAGTCCTGTCGGGGAGAAATTACTCATCGTCTGTTCATACAATGTATGAACAGCGATCGGTCATTTCCCCATGTCAGTCCCACACCCCCCCCCCCCTTCAGTTGGAACACACCTAAGGAACATGATTAACCCCTTCCTCTCCCCCTAGTGTTAACCCCTTGCCTGCCAGTGGCATTTTTATAGTAATCAATGCATTTTTAAAGCACTGATCGCTATCAATGTCAAGTGTCTGCCATAATGTCGCAGTAACGATAAAAATCTCTGTTAGCCGCTATTACTAGTAAAAAAAAAAAAAAAAAAACATTGATGAAAATGCCACAAAACTATCCCTTTTGTAAACGCTATAACTTTTGCGCTAACCAACCAATCAATAAACGTTTAATGCGATATTATTATTATTTTTTTTTTTTTACGAAAAATATGTAGGATACGTCGGCCTAAACTGAGGAAAATTCGTTTTTTTTTTATATTTTTTGGGGGGATATTTATTATAGCTAAAAAAAAATATTTTTCTTCAAAATTGTCGCTCTTTTTGTTTATAATGCAAAAACTAAAAACCGCAGAGAAGATCAAATACCACCAAAAGAAAGCTCTATTTGTGGGGGAAAACCAATTTTGTTTGGGCGCCACGTCGCACGATCGCGCAATTGTTGGTTAACGTGACGCAGGGCTGAATCGCAAAAAGTGGCCTGGTCAGGGCTGAAGTGGTTAAAGCGGAGTTCCACCCAAAAATGGAACTTCCGCTAATCCCACTCCTCACCCCCTTACATGCCACATTTGCCACATTTGGCATGTCCATTTTTTTTTGGGGGGGGGGCTTCAGGAGGAGTGGGACTTCCTGTCCCACTTCCTGCGTCCGGCAAAGGGCTGGTTAGGCGATTAAGCTTAATCGCCTACAGCAGCCCCTCCCTGTAGGCGATCGCATGGGACACATGACAGGTCCCATGCGATCGCCTGTCCAATCGGCGGCGGGCCGCGCTGCTCGCGCATGCGCAGTTCCGCTCGCACATGCGCAGTGGGTGCCCGGCCGTGAAGCCGAAGGCTGTCACGGCCGGGTGCCCACAGTTGCGATGAGGACCGGGGAGGGGGGGAGAGGAGCGGAGCCTTGGTCGGCGCGCCGCTGGAACGATGGAGCAGGTAAGTGATTGTTTATTAAAAGCCAGCAGCTACACTTTTTGTAGCTGCTGACTTTTAATAAACACAAATATTGGCTGGAACACCCCTTTAAATGGTGTTTTTTTTTTTTTTTTTTGGGCATATATTTTATTCCAAAGAGAAATGTACACTACATTTACTGGTTTTTGTTTTTGACATGTTTTGCTTCCCAGGTTTTAAGAAAATCTCTAACAATGGTGAAGGGGCACTTTAAAAAGAAGCTAGATTATGCATTTGCTTGTGAACAACTAAAATCTATTCGGCAAGATTTAATGGTATGTTTTTCCGTGTGTGTGTGTGTGTATATATATATATATATATATATATATATATATATATATATATACTGTATATATAATCTCTGAGCGCGCGTGTGTTCAGTTTGTAATGTGTGTCCTTCTTCTTTTTTTTTTTTGGAGTGCAGGTTCAAGGCATTCGCACAGAGTTCACTGTAGAAGTGTATGAGACCCACGCACGGATAGCACTCGAAAAGGTTTGTCCTCCCCGACCCCAATTGATATACGTATTTGGTATATAAAATATCTTATCTGGGAAAGTTGCATTACTTCTAATTTCTAATATTTTGCTCATTTATAACATTTGTTTTTCCATGTAGTAGTTTGGGTTCACAAGGCTGTTTTGAATAACACTGTGTCTTGTGCTGTAATGTGCCCTTTTTCATTTGGTTTAGTTCAGTATAAAGGAAATGGCTCAAAAAATATATTTTGCTCTTGCAGGAATTTTTTTTTTTTTTTTTTTTTCCTTTCAGAGTTCATTGAGCGATGAAGCTTTTGAATAAGGAGTTATGCAGTCAAACTGCTCCTTTTCATGAGTAAGGTGATATGTAAAATAAACTGAACAGGCAGCTATGACAGCAGCTCCTTTGGGTGGCCTAGCCCTCTGTCAAAAAATATCCATAGCAAGCAGTACAAGTATGATGCATATATAAACAACCTTAGCGTAGGTCTAATATTTGAACCGACCTAAACAACCTAAAAGGGGTGGGAGCTTTGGTGTCTTGATGAACTTGGAGAAAAGAGTTTTAAGGTGAGTACAAAAGAAAATTTTGTAACCTACATCATAGGGCACAATGGACTTCATGCATACATGGGTTATGCTGCCACCGTTGGGTAAATAGACACTGGCCAAAAAAAGAATCAACTTTACCGCCCAGTGTATAACCCATCCAACTCAGCTAAGCCTCAGTTTTTAGTGTGTTTAATTGATAGATGTGCCTACAGATGTTTCTGAAGATTTTTGTAACGACTTTGTTTCCTGGAACGTCATTACAACTTTGCACAGATAGAATTAGGCTTTATCTGGGTCAATAATTGGTTTCATGGTCAAGGTGCTGTTTCCCGGACTCCACATGCAAGATGGCTTCTACCAATTGTCATGGATCCTGTGAGTAGCGTTTTCTGACCCTGCAGCCATTGATCTCTGGGGGTGCAGTGTATCTGGTGACATTGATCGCCGATTGCTCTACAGGTCCAGAGCAATGATTCCCTGAAATAGAGCCTGCTCTGCTTTTTTTTTCCTGCTTTGCCTTTACTCCCCTGCTTTGCCCCGTGGCTTTTTTTTCTCCTCCTTTTCCCCACCCAAGCTTTGCTAGTTTTCTAGCACCCTCCCTGCTTTTGCGTGTTTTTCTTTTTTTTCCCTACTCTCCAGGCAGACAATTCCACCTAGTGGTCTGATAGGGGCCATCAGTTATAGATGGAAAGAAGACAAAACTCCACCTAGTTCAACCAATAATGAAAAAAAAATGGAATCGTACGTTTTGCTACTAGTTTCTTATTCTGTAAATCCTTTTGCCTGGTACTGCTTATGGTATGTCAGAAAAAAAAAAATCCCCCAGGGGAGGGGCTTTTTAGGCAACAGTAGTAAGCATAAACGTTATGGTACAGAGAACAAGATTATATTTTATAATTTAATCGTATAAAATAGATCATACAATATAACATTTTACAAATCTACAAAATTACAAAGTCGAGACTGATCCACATAAAAAAAACTACAAGGCCCTACGCGTTTCGGGTAATTCCCTTCTTCGGGGGCCGGGGTCAGTCATGGGATAACAACTCGGTAAAAACACAACCCGGCAAATCAACCATGGTGAAAATATTCCTAGGCAAGATGGTATGCAGGAAATAGGGGACAGGCACCTCACATCCAAAAGAAAGCAAACCCTGGGCCAAAACTGCCGAACTAGAAAATTGTACAGTCCCTATCCTAGTTTGGCAGTTTTGATCTATTTTATACGATTAAATAATTATAAAATATAATTTTGTTCTCTGTACCATAACGTTTACGCTTACTACTGTTGCCTAAAAAGCCCCTCCCCTGGGGGATTTTCTTATTTTTCTGATTGATCTGGGGTGTTGGCAACTTCCGTAAGGTCACATTCCTATGATGTTACATTTATTTTAGCTTATGGTATGTTGGTTATATGCAATATGACTATAGTGGATAAGTGCCACCATCCCCAATAAATGGAAATTGAAAAATCCCTCAAAGGGTGGGACTATGGCGGGACTGGTCAATTGAGGTAGTAAAGAAATCGAATTTTATTACAAACTATACATATACAAAACATCAAGTGTAAAAGGTATTGACGACAACCATACATGCATTTCGAGACTCCTTCAGAGGTGTCCTGAATTTACAGTACATATAACTTTTGGGTCCTAAAAACAATGTCGTGAAGCTTAAAATCATGCATCAGCGGGCCAAGCGTTGTTGTTCTTGGACACCGCACCTGGTGTGACCAAAGGTCGGCTCGGAACAAACCCGTAGAGATTTCCCCCAAATGCAGCCTAGATAAACAGGAGCTGTATGATAAATGGGTGTTGTCACAACTGGGAACTTGGATCAATAGGACCACATATGTTGAGTAATGAAGCCAGGTAGTTGGTATTGCAAGCTCAATATGAGTCCACACCTGAGAGCTTCAAAAAACAGACAACCATCCGGCAGATCAGAGAGTCCTCTAATCTGCTGGACGGTTGTGTTTTTTTTTTTTTGGTTGACCTTATCTGGTCCCTCTCCCCATCTCCTGACACCTTGCACTTCCTGTTCAACCTTCTCCTGAAGCTGACTTTCTGGTCACCAGCTGGAATTTCTGCAGTGCCTTGTTTCCAAACTGAGTTTCCCTTTCTGTGTGATCTTTGTAAAAGCTCATCTCTTGTTCCCACCAGCAGGAGTACATTTGCCTTCCTTCCTCCCACTTGTGGACAGGGGAGCCTGGAAGCTCGTTCTCATTGCTTTACTGGTGTGCCTTCTCCTTTGGGAACTCCTGTTCTTCCCCTGCCAAGCAGCACAGCATTTTATTTTTTGCCACCCTTAGAGGCTAAGCATGACTTCTGTGGCTATGTGTCGTGTCTCCCTTGGGACCTGCCACCATTTTCTCTTGCAGGAATCTCCCCCGTCTCCTTGGGTTTCCCAATTAAAAAAATAAATAAAAGGATTAGATTGACTTTTACTGTAATGTGTATTTTGCTGTTCAGGGAGATAAACTTTGTAATACTTACAAGTAGGGTGTTTTTAAACTTTACAATTGTTTTCATTTTATTTTTATTTTTTTAGGGAGATCATGAGGAATTCAACCAGTGTCAAGCACAGCTAAAGGCTTTGTATGCTGAAAATCTTGCTGGGAGCATTGGAGAGTTTACAGCCTACCGCATATTGTATTATATTTTCACCAACAACTCTAGTGGTAAGGAAATTACTTTGGTAAAAAAAAAAAACATGTAGAATAGTACACCCCTTTGTGCCGATTTGCAGTCTTATCTCCATTTTTATTTATTTTTTAAATCTATCTACAGATTTAACTACAGAGATGGCGCACCTGACAAAAGAGATGAAAGAGGACCCTTGTGTCGCCCATGCTTTGTCTCTTAGGAGTGCTTGGGCTTTGTCAAACTATTACCGTTTTTTCAAGCTTTATAAAGCGGCGCCACGTATGTCTAGATATCTAATCGACAAGTTTGCAGAAAGGGAGAGGAAGAAAGCCCTTAAGACCATGATTAAAACGTATGTTTTGGCTAGCAGATTGCTTAATCAAATCTCACTTCAGTTTTCTTCCCCTAGTTTAAAAAAACTTTCCCCCAGGGGACCAAGTGTGATGTGCATAGGACCACCAATCCTAATGGGACCAAATGCTTGGTCCTGTTCTTATTGGTGACCCTGTTGTCCCCTTAAATCACTGCCATGCACTGGCTATAGCTCCACCCCTTTTTTAAACCACAGATTATGAGCGTTCTATGGTGGATGCACAACCAGCATAGTGCCCCAATGATTTATCTACAGCGATCACTGCAGGTAATTGCTGGCTGTTCAAATAGCCATGGATAGCTGTGGCCACAGCTGACCTGTCATTAAAGTGTACATGCTCAGTGGTAGCAGCTAAGCCGCTCACAGGTAGCAAAAAACGGCTGCAGGAATTGACGTATTCCTGCCACTGCTATTGGTAGTAGGTTGAATCACCCATGTGCATGTAGCCTTGAAAATGAGTGCTGCATGTTTTGTTCATAGTAATTAAAAGATCTCTTGGAGCTTTGGCTCTGTCCTGTTTGTGTATAACCAGACGCAGATGCAATACACAGAAGAAGCTCTGAAAGCTCTTTTACTCTTAATGGACAAGGAGCATTGATCAATTCTTCATAAAGGTGACAAATCACTCAAAGCTGCTTGTTCACATACAGAACCTGGTTGATGTATCAGAGCGCTGCAAAAATGCGAGTTTTCAATTATGGAATAAGCAGTCAGCAATGTCTGACATGTGCCATGTATAACAGACCGACAGCAGTGGTCGCTCGTTCATAGAACTGAAATCTTACACATCACTGCAGCCTGCGTGGTGATTTATTTTTATTTTTTTATTGTCCTCTGCTACCAGGTACATGGAAGGCGAGTTGCCCTACTTTTTTAAAAGTCACTTTATTTTATCATTAGGATAGATACAAAGCGGGGTAACTTATCTAAAAGATAAACCTGAAACCATAGCAGTATTTAGTGAACAGCCTACATCAGAGTTCTTATTTGTCATTGACCCCCCAGTTTGTAATTTTCATAGCTGTAAATTGCAGTGTGGCCAAATTTGTGAGGGAAGCGATATGGTGTCCCCTTAAAGTACTATCCCCCTAATATTTTCAGCCGGGATACAGCCATATACATTTTTTAATTGCAACTCGTAAAATGTCTGGAGCTATAGGTTTTCCGACATGTATGGGAGTTGGTTACGTAGCGGCATCCCACGTAATTGTTTGGTCTCTCTAGCTGTGGTGTAGAATGTTTTTATTAGGGCTGCAACGAACAATTATTTTCATAATCCATTAGTTGGCTGATTATTGTTTAGATTAATCGGATAGTAGCCTAAAAAAAATTCAATTTAAAAAAAATTGGCCAATTGTGTTGAGCAGATTGCAAAACACAAATTGCCGCAAAAACACATTACATGCTTCTCCGTTGAAGTATATTGAACCAAAAACAAACAAAATAGCACCGTTTTGTGTTAAAAAGTCCTTCCCTTTCCAAATAAGCAGCCGCTGTAAAAAAAATTATGGATGTGAAACGTGTCTTATAGGAAAACATGTCAAACTGTAGTGTTTCTGCAAAAAAGAGGCATGAACCCGGCCTGAGATGAGGTTACAAAAATAATTACAAAAAGAGCAAATCGCTACTGTAAGGCGTTAATTTTTTCCTGTGTGACAGTAATTTTTACAGTACATGTAAACATGTAGGCTTTTGCATTATATCTTTATAGTGTTGGCGGTAAGTAAGAAATAGATTGACTTAACATGCATTTATTATCGATGTGCCCAATATACATCTATCCTTGTTGCACTTTTAGAATCTAATTGTAAATCTGTTAGTATATTGGGTCACTCAAGGCTATGAGATTTGTTTTGCAGGGCACTTCTGTACAAAAGGACCGGGTTTCCCCCCTTTGTTGGTAATTGATTTTTTAATGGACAGGTGCGCTTTTAACTGCGGATATTTGCACCGTTGCTAAATCGCCTTAAAGATGCTGCTTGCAGGACTTGCTTTAGCGTCCTTCCAGCACAGCGCCCCAGTGTGAAAGCCCTCGGGCAGGAGAGGCGCTTTGCAGATGCTATTTTTAGCACTATAGCGCCTGTAAAGCTCCTCAGTGTGAAAGTAGCCTTATTCTCATCAAATCTAGTATAACTCTAGATCAGGGGTGTCAAACTCAATTTCATCGTGGGCCGCATCAGCATTAGGATTGCCCTCAAAAGGGCCGGTTGTATCTGTAAGATTAGATGTCAGCGCATCCCTTCCCCTTACATTAGATGTCAAGAGCCCCCCCACCATCAGAAGTTCAGTCCCCCATCTCCTTTACATCACAGTGCTGCTGGGAAGAAATTGGATGCATTGCTTAAAAGCAGAAATTCAGGGTCTGTAGGATGACTGGAGAGGTGCGAGGGCCGCATTCGGCCCGCGGGCCATGCGTTTGCCACCTCTGCTATAGATGTTACTCTGTGCACTCTATAGTGGTATCTAGCATCCAGTGCTTTTCCTGTTGTATAGTTGTATTATCCTGTACAACTCGCCTATTTTTATAGTCAATTATTTCAGGCTTGTGAGTTAAGTTGTGAGATTTTTATCAGTATAGAGTTCTATGATATGTGAAAGGGGGCAATCACAGTATAATCAAAGATGAGCAAATTAATTTGCAGATTGTCTCAAATTATATTGTAAAAATCAGTTCATGAATCTAGGCAACCATGTCTGTAAATTGCATGATTCTCAGCAGGCTGGACAAATCTGCATGAGCATAAAGATATGATTTGCCTAATATGCAAGTCACATTATCTCGGAATATGTTTTTTTTTTTACCTGGAAGTGTTCACCAGTTTATATAATGCTGAATTGAACTACTTTTATGTAGTTTTCCTGCAACTTCGCAGGAGTTTATCCAAGGCCCCTGTCACACGGGTGCCTCCGTTTGACAGACTCTGCTTGCTCAGCGGTGGGGCCTCCGCTAAGCAGGCGGGTGACCGGTCCGTCTCCGCTCACTGCAGAGTGGAGATGGAGTCCCGCTCTCCTCTATAGAAAATCAGATGAAAACTGGCCGCCTGTTCATTTTTCATCCAATGCTAGACCAGTCATGGCGAACCATGGCACCCCAGATGTTTTGGAACTACATTTCCCATGATGCTCAGCTACACTGCAGAGTGTATTGGCATCATGAGGGAAATCTAGTATCAAAACACCTGAGGTGCCAAGGTTTGCCATCGCTGTGCTAGAGGACCACCATCCATCTGGGTTTGGCAGAAAGAATCTGATCGGGTGTCAGCGGACATGTCAGGAGTGCATGGATAGTCCGATCAGGTCTGCCTGAAAAACTGACAGGCGGACCTGATCGGGGCCTAATGGTATACCGGTTATTCAGTGGTTCATTTTGTTAAAGGATCACTCCTTTGCTTTCCTGAATTATTTTCTTTACCTGGCTGCCATGCTGATTTTCTATTTGTTAATGCTTTCTAAATCGGTTACTAGACAGAATTGTGCACATTGGAAAATCCAGAATCCTTTCAGTGAGTATTAAAGCAAGAGGTCAGCAGATCGGCCAAGGCAGCTAGCATTTTTAGAAGAGCAAGGGAATGACCCCCTCCATATTTCTCTCATAATGGCTTTTTTTTTTTTTTTTTTACATGAAGTTGTGTATGAATTCAAAAAGCTACATGTGGATTTCTCACTATTGTTTGCATTTTTTTTATCTGTGCAGACACTGCTCTGCATCAAAATAGCATCCTTATCACGCACACTGATTTGTTTGTGCTATATTATGCAACGTGCCCATACATTGTCTCAGATTTGTTATGCTTTTCTGGTGCCTGTACTGGCACCGGTCTTTCACCATTGGTCATCTCTGGACATAATACAAATTACATAATGCGGGCTATAATTGGCATTACCATTTTTTTTATTCCAAGATCCCACTATAATTTTTCTGTGCCTGCTTTTTTTTTCTGCCAGTAAATCCTCAATTTTTACACTCCCAATAGGGTGACAGTGCTGTTTGTCTTGCTATGCGACCCTGCAGGCAGCGTGGTCTTTGCTTGGCATGTCGTTTTGAATGAACTTTATAAACTTTTGAGGAGTCTGTCCTTGAAGAAGGTGTAAGTTGGAGCTGAGATTTAAGGGTTCATGCACATTGACATACAATCATCTGCATTCAGGTCGTGAAATTTATGTGTAACTAAACTTGACACTATCCTGTCTTCTGAAAGCCTGCATCATTCAACCCAATTTCTCTGGGCCTAGGTTGTTTTGTTGGTCAATGGAGAGGTTGCTCTGCTTGCTCCTCTTGTCATTACATAAACTGATTTGGGTTCTTGTTCTGCTTCATCTTTAGTCCTGATGTACAGGGACTGCAAGAGTTGTGTAACTAGGTTGAATTCAAGTACAAGCGGTCCTTGAGTTACAAATATTTGACTTGCAAAGGGAGGGAGACAACAGGAAGTGAAATCTACCCCTAGGAGGGGAAATAATTCACCCCTGTAAGGCCCCATACACACGATCGGATATATCCGATGAAAACGGTCCGCGGACCATTTCCATCGGATATGTCCGATCGGGAGTTTGATCCGATGGCGTGTACACACCATCGGATCAAATTCCCCGCCGCCGAACAGCGCGGTGACGTAGTGGTGACGCGGCGGTGACGTTGACGCCGCCGCGTCACCGCCACGTCACCGCACCAGGAAGTAAAACACTTCCGCGCATGCGCCGAATCCATTCGGCAGCGGCGCGGCGGTGGTGGGAGCCGACATGTCTGCTGGTAAGTGTACTAACCAGCAGACATGTCGGGCGGACAGATTCCCACCGGATAGATTTCAAAGCTTGCTTTGAAATCTGTCGGGTGGAGAAATCTGTCCGCTAGCCCATACACACGAGCGGAGATGTCTGCTGAAACGGTCCATCGGACCGTTTTCAGCGGACATATCCCCTCGTGTGTACGCGGCCTAAGAGTTATTTTGGGAAAAGGGTGTCTCCACTGAAGCTTTATCATCACTAATCATCTGTTTCCACAACAACCCAAACCTTGCATACAAATTCAGCTTAAAGACCGCCTCCTGCACATATACGTCGGCAGAATGGCACGGCTGGACGCATCCACTTACAGGTACATTCTGTATTATACCCAGCTGTGGGTCGCGGGCATGCTCCCGAGCGACCCGGTCCAAAGATCCGGGACTCGTGGGAACACGATCGGCTGGAGTGCGGCGGATCGGTCCCGAGTGAAAGACGGGGGGAGAGGTGTGTAAAATC